>JANIJG010001105.1:29679-56919 GCA_024611175.1 Megaceryle torquata | reverse complement strand
GAATATTTGGTTCGATGGAGTGGGTAGCGAGGGAGATAGAGGGGCGGTGAGGGGGGCAAGGGTGGGGGTGTGTTGGTGGGGGGGGGGGGGGGGGGGGGGGGGGAGGGGGGGGGGGGGGGGGGGGGAAATAGAAGAAAAATAGCAAATAGTGGTGGTCTTCCTACACCGGGAACAAAGAAGGGACTTCGTGGAGAAAACAATCTGTCATTGTGTAATGAAGGACAACTGTGACACCTATGCACAAGGAGCACACCAGGAGAAAACTGTCTGGCATCTGAAACCAAAGTGCGGGGCTGAGAAACCTCTTTTGGATGTGTATTTATCGCAACACACCCTAAATGTGCAACTTCAGCGTTTGCCAGGCTCTGATCAGGTAAAACTCCTCACGGAAGGTACTGACCTGTGTGATGGCCGAGCCTACTTTCAAACGCTTTTAGTGTTGTTGCTTCTCTACTCTTCATCTCGTACTGGGGTGTTGCTGTCCTGACAAAAAAAAAAAACCCTCCCTTTTACCCCCGCTCCCGGGGAAGAAGCACTCACACCTTTACTACCTTCTGTTTTACAGCTTCTTTCCTTTATTGACCATTAAAATAAATATATATATGTTTATCCCAAAGGCTGAGAGGAGGAGAGAAACAGCCATGTCGCGTGCATGATGAAGCGGGGCAATCAGCCTTGATGGCTGCAATCCTGGGAACGAGCCTCCCCGCTAACACCCGCTAGCGCCCCGCGGATATGGGGTCCCTCCCGACCCCAGCCCGCCCGGTGAGGCCGGAGGGGGCCGGTGCTGCGGGGAGGTGACCCCCCCCGGTCCTTCCCCAAGGCGCCGAGCGCAGCGGTCCCCGCGGTGCGCCCCCGCCTCGGCCGTGTGACGAGAGCCCCCCGGCGAAGGGGAGAAACCACCGGTTCGACCCCGAGGAGCAGCGCTGCCGCCGTTACCACCGGGGGCCGCTGTTGGCCGCGGATACGCGAGCCGGGCGGGGCGGCGGGAGCGACGGTGGCTGGCTGAGAACCGCCCTCCCGCGGCCTCGGGGCGGTGTCTGCAGGCGGCCCTGCCTGCTGGGCGCAGGGGAGGCCGCTTCCCGCTTCGCATCTCCCACCGATCACGCCTAGCGTGTCTGTTTGCGCTCCTGTGCGTGGTCGCTGTAGGACGTAGAGCTGCAGCCGCACCTGTGTGTTTGCATTTGGAAATTCTCGTGTTGTTTTAGATAAAAAATAAAGAACCGACGCAATTCAGAAAGCAAACGGGAATGTTGGTCACAACGCAATTTTTCGTCACAAAACATTCATTTTGGTGGAAGCACCCCCATCATTTCAGCTAGCTCTGCCGCTGTCTTTTTTGGTGTGTTTTCCCTACATGGACTACTTGGAGGGTGAAGAATAACAGTCAGAGCCTGATCCCTCCGAAGCTAGGACAGGCTGTTGCAGGTGTCACACCGTGCTGAGGGTTTAGTCCTGTCATCTGAGTCCATTCCTGATGCAGTGACAAGTTGCTTTATAGCCCAGAGATGTCTGTACTGGTTTTCTCCTTTGCCTCTCTCTCTCTTTTTTTTTTTTTTTTCCCCTTTCTTTCTTCCTTTTCTCACAGAGATAGAAAAGGTCTTTCATCATCACTTTGTGGTGAAAAGTTTGATCATTTCCCTCTACGTCTTGCTTTTCCAGATCAAAATATCTTCATATTCGCTTGAATTTCAGGGACTGAAGTGAAGAGTGACTGCCAGCGCCTCAGGGGGTAGTATTTTCAGGGCGGGGAGGTTATACAGCTAGCATGGAAGCCGGATCACTGCTGCCTCGTCACTGTTACGATCCGAGTGAAACAGGTTACAACAGTAACAGCGATGCCTGGCTTTAGCGTATCCAGTCTCTCGAATATTCTCACTCACCGAGGAGACCAGCTGCAGTGCAGGTCAGTTGGCACCGGGAAAGAGGAAGAAGAGGGGCTCTTCTGGGGGCTTTTGGAAGCCGGCAAAAGCCGGGAAAGCGGCTGGACTGTGCCGGGGGCCGGCAGCCTGTGGGCGGCTGCTGAGACCGCCCAGGCGGAGCAGCAGCACCGGCGGCAGATCTGAACGGGGCGTAACCGCGACAGCGGCCACTCACCTAGACCACCCCCCTCAGGAAAGATGCCCTCGGGAGTGAGCAAGCAGCGAGAGGCGTCACCCAGGGCGTCACCCGGGAGCACCAGGTCAGGCAGGTGTGAGCTCCCTGGGCGGGCGAACAGTCCGGGCTGTATGCACGGCACGGCAGCTCGCAGGCGAGGGCGCTGAAGGCTCTGCCAGCTCGACAAGGTAACCGCTCGGCAAAAGACCCCGGCATCCCCGAGCACCGCGCCCACCAGCTCAGATGCAGCTTTCCAGACACAGCTCTCCTGGAAACACGCTGCCATCTAGGAGTCGGGCTGCAGGCTGTGTCCGGCTCTTCTGCTGGGGTCAGCTGGCAGCGGTGAGCGCACCTGGGAGAGCTGTGCCCCGGTAGAGGAGCACCTCGGAATAGTGGCGGAGCTCTGGGAGTATATAAGCAGGTTGAGAAGTATCAGGGAGCATAAGATCACTGGAGTCACACCCTGCCCTCCTTGAAACAAAAACACCAGGTGGGAAGAGCTCCAGATAGAGAGGACTCCCCATCTTCTCTCTGCATGGCTGAACGTGGTGATTTAGAAGACAGGGGGCAATGGCCACAAGTTCCTGCCTGATGTGGTGGGTGTGTCTCCCCAGTAACCTCCCCACCCTCCCAGGTGCCCTTGCAAAACAGGTATGGGGCCCTGCAGGAGGAACCAACTAATAAACAAGGAAGATGGGTCACCCAGGCCAGAAGTGTCACCAAGGCTCGGTCGCCCTAGATCACAGACTAAAACTGGTTCTGTAAAGAAGAATAGACGGTTCATTGACATGGGTGACTCTCTCCAGATACGTGTAGAGGGCCCAGTATACAGACTGCACCCACCTCAGGGAAATCTGCTGCGTCCCTGGGGCCTGGATAACAAGAAAATTTCCCACCTTGATGAGGCTTTCAGATTATTACCCACTTTTGGTTTCTCAGGTGGAGAGTGATGATGTGGCCACAAGAAGTCAAAAAACAGTTAAGAGAGACTTCATGGCCTTGGGGCAACTGATTGAAGGGTAAGGAGCACAAATTGTGTTCTCCTTCATCCCTACAGTTGCAGGGATTGATGAGGGAAGGAGGAGTTATCTTGCCCTGTGATAGAACAAGAGGCAGTGGTAGCAAGGGGAAACACAGGAAGTTCCACCTCAACATGAGGAAAAACCTTCACTGTGAGAGTGACAGAGCCTGGAACAGGCTGCCCAGAGAGGCTGTGGAGTCTCCTTCTCTAGAGACTTTCAAGACCTGTCTGGATCTGTTCCTGTGTGGCCTGTCCTGGGTGTTCCTTTGTTGGCAGGGGGGTTGGACTTGATAATCTCCAGAGGTCCCTTCCAACCCCTACCATTCTACAATTCTATGTTTCTATGATTCCTTCTTGCCCTTTTTGAAGACTGGAATGACATTGGCTGTCCTCCAGTTGTCAGGCTCCTCACCTGTTCTCCATGATCTTTCAAAAATGATGGAGAGTGGTAGAGCAACAACATCAGCACCATCCACCTGAGCTAGAAGACAGAGGCTGGGAGCGGAATGATCCCCCCACAATCCAGAAAGAGATGGTCAGCAACCTGCTGCACCACATAGATGTACACAAGGCTATGGGACCAGATGGATACACCCAAGAGTTCTGAGAGCTGTTGGAGGTGCTCACCAAGCCACTTTCCATCATTTTTCAGCAGTTGTGGCTGACCAGGAAGGTCCAAGTAGACTGGAAGTTAGCTAGTGTGAGTCCCATCTACAAGAAGGGCTGGAAGGAGGATCCAGGAAACTACAGGCCTGTCAGTTTGACTTTAGTACTGGGGAAGCTGATGGAGCAGATCGTCTTGAGTGCCAACACACAGTACATGCAGGACAACCAGATGATTAGGCCCCATCAGTACAGGTTTATGAAAGCAGGTCTTGCTTGACTAACCTGATCTTCTACAACATGGTCACCCACTTAGTCAGTGATGGAAAGGCTGTGGATGTTGTCTATCTGGACTTTGGTAAAGCTTTTGACACTGTTTCCCACAGCATTCTCCTGGGAAAACTGGCTGCTCATGACCTGGATGTGTGTACACTTTGCTGGGTGAAAAACTGTCTGGATGGCCAGTCCCAAAGAGTGGTGGTGAATGGAGATAAATCCTGTTGGCAGCTGGTCACGAGTGGTGTTCCCCAGGGCTCAGTAATGGGGCCAGTTCTGTTTAATATCTTTATCAGTGATCTGGCTGAGGGGATCAAGTGCACCCTCAGTAAGTTTGCAGATGACTACAAGCTGTGTGGAAGTGTTGATCTACTTGAGGCTAGGGAGACTCTGCAAATGGCTCTAGACAGACTAGATCAATGGGCCAAGGCCAACTGTATGAGTTTAAATAAGGCCAAGTGCTGGGTTCTGCACTTTGGCAACACCAACCCCCAGCAGTGCTATAGGCTGGGGGGGGGGCACGGCTGGAAAGCTGCTCAGCAGAGAGGGACCTGGGGTGTTGCTCAACATCTTGGCACATGAGCCAGCAGTGTAACCAGGTGGCCAAGAAGGCCAATGGCATCCTGGCCTGGATCAGGACCATTGTGGCCAGGAGGACCAGGGAAGTGACCTACTTTCAGATTTGTTTGGTTGACATTTTTATGCATACGTATTAAACAGAAGCTATAAAGCAAGATAGGGTGTGTGACTCATTTCACTGATAGTATATGCACATTCTCTATCACCACATGATGGAATAAAAACAATCAGGCTAATAAAGGTAAAAATGCAGAAGCAGAAGACCTAGCTAACATGGATCCTTTCTGATAGACATGAAAAATATACCAAATCACCTCCAGAATCCAATGTAATTAAATTTGACTAGAATCCTCAAAAATTAAACAAAACCAATACAAGCAGAGAAAGATTGATTACACACGGTCTGAAATCCAACAGCCCACACTGGGCACACCATTAACAATTAAGGAAAGCCTTCAGAAAGCCAAAGTCATGAACTTTTCTGCTTCATGTAGCATGACCAGCAGCCCCTTTTATTGTTAAACTCATTGATGAGATTCATTAAGAGATCAGCTTTTCAGTTATTTATGATTTTGTCAAAATACTTGAGCAAAAATTTTTCCTCTGCTGGAGGTGGAATATTTCTAAAGTGTTCCAGGAAAATATTTCTAAAATGTTCCAGGAAAATAGTTCCACTATTTTCAGGAATGAAACTCTAAGAAAAGATTATGTTTTCTGATGTTCTTTTTGAGAAGTTCTGTGCTGTGTTTTGAGTGGGATACTGGAACTTTGGCAGAGCAGCTGCCTCTTCCAAAGGAAGGGTGTCTGCCACCTGACATTTAATTCATACTTGGTAAGCTTGCCAAGAGAAGATGGAACCAGACTCTGCTTGCAATAGACCCGAGAAAGCTCAGAGGCAACAGCCATGACTTGTAATAAGGGAGATTTCTGCTCAGTGTTAGAAAAAGCCTTTCCCCAGGGCACGTTTCAGCACTGGCATGCGTGCCCTGAGAGGTTGAAGAACCTCCATTCTTGAAAGTGCTCAGAAGACACCTGGACAAGGCTCTGAGCAACCTGAACTAGTTCATCATCTGGAGTGCATCCTCTCTGCTCCTGGGGCTTTGGCTGTGTAAACTCAGAGACAGTGCAGCTAAGGGCTGCCCCTTCATTCTGGTGACTTTGGGAAAAGCTTCCAGAAAGCTTTGCTGGAGCCTGACTGACCCACTGACCCAGGAACTGCTTTTAAGCTAGTGTTCTTGTCCTCAACTCTTGCCTGAGCTGTCTTGCCCGTGCCTGACTATGCACTGTGTTGATCTAGTCCCATGGAGAGGCTTCCTGGCTTGACTTCACAGAATCACACAGAATCACAGAATCATTAGGGTTGGAAGGGACCTCTAGGATCATCGAGTCCAACCTTCATCCTAACATCTCTCTATTCACTAGCCCATAGCCTCAAGTGCTACATCTACTTGTTTTTTAAACACCTCCAGGTATGGTGGCTCCACCACCTCCCTGGGCAGCCTGTTTCAGTGCCTAACCACTCCCTCAGTGAAGAATTTCTTCCTAATATCCACTCTAAACCTCCCCTGATGCAACTTGAGACCATCTCCTCTCATTCTATCACTAGTAATTTGGGAGAAGAGACCAATACCAGCCTCACTACAACCTCCTTTTAGGTAGTTGTAGAGAGCAATAAGGTCTCCTCTCAGTCTCCTCCAGACTAAACAACCCCAGTTCCCTCAGCCTCTCCTCTTAAGGCATGCTTTCCAGACCCCTCACCAGCTTTGTTGCTCTAACAACATTGTCTCACTTGCTCTTCAGCAAAAGTAAATCAACTGTCACTGTGTCCCTCTCCCTTGAGCCATGTTCTCTATGATTTCCTTCCTATTTCTCTTCTCCTCTTCAATGACAATGTTAATATTTTTTCTCAATGCTTCTGTTCCATTTGGTCCTTCTTTCTGGACTCTCCGGTGCTTTCCTTTTCAACCACCATCTACTCCTCATTTTCCCAGTTGCCTCTGTTACATTCTGCTCTTCCCAACTCAGCCTGTCACTGCTACTGCCAGCTCTGCAGATCTTTTTCTCAGAGAACATCCAAAATATGCACAGCCCTCTTGCAAATGTTATGTCCTCTTTTAATTTGTGTCTTTTTCTGACATCTAGCTCTCTTTTTTTCTGGGGTGCTATGTGTAATCAATACAAAATGATTGTGCTATTAAAAAAATCACCTCATCTTAGAATCTGAGCCATTTCAGGATAAAAATGAAAAAAGGAAGAAAACAGTTTGCAGTCCCAAGGAGTAATAGCAAGCCAAGAGCTTAAACAGAAACCTCATTTTTTGTGCTGTGTGGTCTTTGTTCCTCCTTGAACTCAATGGGACAAATTCCCTGATGTGGATGAAACACAGCATCTCATGATTGGCAGGTCACAGCATCCTCCCCAAGATTGTACCACACCTACAGAAGCAGACTGCTGCCAAGTCACCTCTGAGAAACAGCCTGACTAACAACTTAGACTTAGGCCAGTGTTTTCCAGCTGTGGGTTGTGACCCCACATGGGCTAGGGTCAAGACAGGGTTCACATGGGGTCAGAAAGTGTTAGAAAGAGCTACAGAAATATTTAAGCTGAAGGATTTCTGTTCAGTTTTCTTTCAGTTGGTGGGGGGGAGGGAAGGAGGGGAGCTTCACGCAAACAGATGATCCAAGATAGCTGACTGTTTCAGAAATCCTGACTTGAAATATTGTGAATTCCACACTTGAGAGAAAAAAAAAAAGGTTCTGTGGCTCATGGGCAGGGGCAATCTTTTGATTATGCACTTTAATATTTTCTTTTCTTTTCTTTTCTTTTCTTTTCTTTTCTTTTCTTTTCTTTTCTTTTCTTTTCTTTTCTTTCATGTTAGTTTGAAAGTAGCCAGAAGTCTGGAAAGGTTTCAGTAACCTTAGAAGACCGACTAGGAAACAAATACAAGAGACATCAGCATGAGCATCCTAGTAATAGTACCTGGCTTTCATCAGAAGAATTTGAAAGGGTTCTCAACAGTGAAAGCATTTATACTTCCAGCAGAGTAAAAGGAGGTTTTCATTATCCACATTTTGCAGAGGAGAACCTGGCTAGGTGACTTGCTCAATGTCATGCAAAAGTTCTGTGGCAGAGTTGAAAGCTGAGTCCAAAACTGAATCCTTAATTAAGTTAATGCCCTTGCCGCAGGACTATTCTGTGCTTGGAGTCCTGAAAAAACACATTTTCAACTGTATGGATATTGCCAGCATCTGTGTAATTAGAGTTGTGCAATTACAGGAGCATTGCGACAGACCTTGGTGACATGAAAGGTGTGAGAGAGGGATTCATCCAGTGACTGATTTTTTTTTTTTTAATCTTACATAAATAATACTGATACAGCCATAGATAGTGATTTGCCAATATGATTTCACCCCTAAAGGGAATACCTGTAAAATCTTGCCCACACTTGTTTATAAAGATCAAATTCGGTGGCTGCTTTTTGTCCTTTAGAAGCAGGATGGCAGTCAAACAAACAATGCAGACATTATGGTTCCTAATAACAACAGCAGTGAATTTGCCAAAGGTCTTCTGAACATGTGCCACATTGCAGCCCTTTTGCTGGTTACTGTAGCTTTTGACAACATGAGATAGATTGAAATGTGGAAACTGATGTAGTGTGGGACAGCAAGCCATGGTGGGGAAACATCTTAGAGCAGTGAAGTCAAGTGGGGCTTATGAAGAGGTCCAGCATAGCCTTCCTTTTGTGCTCAACCTAGAGCAAGATGCGCAGCACGGACCTTGTCTGCAAGAAGACAAAACCTATTCAACAGCATTTCTGAACTTGAGTAAAATGCAGTGGCAGCAAGACTTGTCCATAGGGGATCAGCTCACCATGACCATAACTCCTTGTACCAGGACCAGAATGAGCCTGAATCGATTACATTTTACAAGTTAAGATACTATCAGTTAGATGAAATATCAAATATTGATATTTGGCACTGGTTCATCAAAACAGCTGCTGGCACAATCCTGTTTCCTTGTGTAGATAAGAACTTGACCTCGCCCATTACAGACGGATTTGTTAGCTGGGAAAAGATCATTTATTGCATTCACATCATTGCTTTAGCTATCCTTGGATAAACTGGCTATGCAATTTAATAGTTGATATTTTTCTGCTTTCAGTAGTTTATTGATACCTGTTTTCTATGTATTTTCCTACTTAGTTTAAATATGTCCTTGTTTAATGTATTTTAGAAAGTGAGAACTTGTAGGAAGTTTCTTTATTCCATTTTCTTGTGACAAAATGAATCTTTGCATGTCAGGATAAGCCTTTACAAACTAAACAGGTTCTCTCAGTTTTCCCCCTTGAGTTTGGGAAGCTTCTCTGCTTACAATCATCACCTATCTTTCTTCAGGGGAGGGTTGTGAAGCTTGGGACTTTCAAAAAAATATGTATGCATGTGCTGAGTGGGGTGAAGTAGGAATGGATACAAACTATGAACATTTTGATTCCAGAGCTCTTAGAAAACTGTTAATAAGATGATGAAAGCTTGATCTAATAGATCAGTTACACTCTACTGGGCTATTTTGCAAGGTTTCTTTGTGTATGGCAATTACTAAGTTCCATCAAAATATGTGTAAAATTTTCACCTGCTAGAAACAACTTTTCTTTTCCTTTTTTCTTTTCCTTTTTCTTTTTAAATAACAGAATGAAAAATGCTATGGCTCTTAATTTCATTGTTGTAGGTACTTGCGTGTGTGTGTACATTTATAAACAACTTTAGGGCATTGCATGGCAGCAGTAGCTTGGAGAAAAATGATGGCAAGTAACACAGGCTTGCCTGGCAATACAGAAACACAACACAGCTCTTAACTGTTCATTTTCAAGATCTGGACTTTTTAAAATGTGAAAGATTGTTTAGAATGTCTAACATCAAGCAGTAGGTGTTTGAAAAAGACTTAATGTTGAGTTGTAGCTAATTGTTTGCTCTGGAAGGTATTAGTAACATATATATGTATATAACTATATAATTTGATATATTTTTATATATACATTACATATATTTAAATGTGGCAGCTCATCATCAGAATCAGCTGAGTTGCACTCCTCTTTTAGAAGGGGGAATACGGGTAAACACAAGTTCAAAGTTTCTGTTAAATGTCATACTTAGGTAGTCAAAATGGGGAAAAGTATAGTACAGAAATATAGAGAAGGCTTGGACTAAAAGAAGTAACACTTTCAGCTCACACCACTCTCTCCTCTGTGACTATATATGAAATTGCCATTGTTACCCAGCTGCACACCACTGGGCTTCAAAAATCTACATCCAGAGCAAAAGGAGTGTCCAGAGATGCAATTCATTACCTTCTGAGATACAGAAGTAACTTGAAGACCACCCCTAATGTTGCATGCATGGGGAGCCATGAACTGAATAAAATATATAAGACTTCATATAGTAGTGAGTAGAACTACTTCAGGTACTCTTCAGGTTCTTAAGCAAAATCATGTTTGGAGAGAGATTTTGGCTCAGCAGTTTTTTATTTTGCTTCATCTGGAAGGAAAGGGCAGCTCATCTATTTTTGCTGGAGTCTATACTGGATCTAAGAAGATGAATGGTCAATTTCCAGATGGGCTAGTGATTTTCAGTGTTCCCTACGTGCATGATACACTCACAGGAACTGAACCAAGAAGCAGGATTGTGATGAAGTCCTGGCCCCACTGAAATCCAAGAAAAAGTTTTGGAAGGTGCAGATATCAAAGATAATCTCATATCTTTTGAACAATGAAAGGATCTCTAAACTCAAGTATATTGTGGTCTCACTTTATGCAGTTGTAAATGGAAGAAGTAAAGAGTAAATGTGCCCAGTTGAGAGAAGATTTTTTTTTAAAGGTCTGACAGACTCATTCTTCAAAAAGCAGAGCTAATTCAATTATAAACACAGAAAAAAAAGGCCTCTCAAACTGTTCTAGCCAAAGCCACATATTTAAAATGCATTACAAAGGGTGTTAGACTCAACCAGTAATTATCTGGATCTAGGCAATAAATAACAATAACTTTAATTACAAATCTGTGATAGAACTCATGGGACAGAAAAATTTCATCTGGAGCTAATTAATGCTCAAAAATTAACAAACAAGAGAAAAATAAACAGAATGAGGTCATCTTCAAGTACAATGAGGAGCTAAACTGTGGTGTATTCCCTAGACAGTGTTGAATACAGTGACAAATCTAAATCACTTTTCCTGTGAATCACAAGTTTTTTGAAGGGCATATGAAATACACATTGTATAAACATTCCGGATACCTAATTCCAAAGAGCTCAATGTCAGGTATGGTGATTTAAAATTGTGCAGTTTCCTCATGTCAGCAGAATTCTCAAAAACATAGGCATGCCCAATATGTTGACTGTTTGGTTTCCTATAAAAACATGATTATCCTTGGGTTCCAGGTCTGTAAACCAGAGTTATATAAATGGCACATTTTCATGCAATGTTTTATCTGAAGCAGTTGGCTGCTGTGCACTTACCCACACCATCACATCTATCAACATCTCTAAGCCTTTTCAAATATAAGTCTTGCGTTACAGAAAATACAACTACTTTAAACCTAAAATTATCTCTGTCTTCTCAGGTCTGTTTTGGGATTGGTCTGAGCAAGTACTGGTCCTATGTTTTGTACCGTAAAGCACACTAGTAGACATCATCTCAATAGCACAGCTGTCAAAAGGCAAGTCAGGTAGTACTTGTCAACAGTATGTGTGTCTCTCAGCGCTGAACGCTGCCCTGGTGAGAGACAATTGACTGACATCTTGCCTCTGTTTATCCACAGAACAGGGACTGAAGAGATATAGGTAACATTTGTCCACAATCTAATCTGTACCATGTATGGAAATGACATGTCCAGTGGTCACTGAAGTCTCAGGAAAGTCTGCTTGTGATTTCAGAGACTTTGGTTGTTGGAAATGGCAACAAGGTGTCCAGGTCTGAAGGTGGCATTCATACTATCCTGCAAATGTGGGTCCAACAAGAACTCAGTTGAGGCTGTGACTACTTAATAATTCATTTCAGATAGGCTACTTTATTTAGACCATTGATTTTCCACAGGTTTAAATTGACAATTAAAAGGCATTGATGCTTTAAGTTTTGTCCATTCATTTTCAAATACTCCAAACATGCACTAGACTTTCTCTTTCCCTGTTGTTTTTCTTCTTACTGTATGACCTGTGATTATAGTTCATTTCTTAGCAGAGACAAGCCCAAATACTTCAGATTGCTGTAATGTTAAAACTGTCTCCATTATGAATGCTTGAAGTTATTAATAAAAAAGCCAAGTAATAAAATGTTGTTTAATTTGAGTAACCTAAAACTAATCTCAAAATGCAGAGAAGGGAGATTCTCCTCTCTCCTCCACAAAACTGTACCACAGTTGTACTATCAAGGCAGATAAAGGGAAGTTATTTCACTCCCTGTGTCTTTACTCCAGTAGGTCTCTTTTCTCTTATGGAGAAAATACAAGTGAACCTTTAATACCAGCCAAATCCAACCTTGAGGCAGCACAAGAAACTCTGATTCATACCATTGTCTCAGCATAACTTTATCTGCTTAATTTGTTTTCATTTGAGTTTGCAGCAGAGTAAGAAATTGTTTTTCTGTGAAAAATTATTGATAAAAGAGCCTGTTTTTTTATTAAAAAAGCAAATTCATTTCCCAGTAGTCAACCTCCCTCCTGTCAAATTTGTGGATGACAAAACCAGAAAAAGGTTCTTCTACAAAATTTTGATGAAGAGTTAGTACAAAAGTATCAATTCTTGTAAAGAAAAAGCAATAAAACACAGAGGAGCTGGTTGTTCCTGAAAATTATTTCATAAGCTCTTCTTCAGACCTTGTTTGTGTCTCATTTCCATGTCTGTTAGAAACTTAAAAAGGAATGAGGAAGAAAGTGCTGTAAAGTTTCAGAGAATTAAAGCAAAAAAGCCTTAGTGACTGCTAAGGCTGCATCATAATTGTGCAGGTAGTGCATAGTCTGTCTTGTTTTTTCCAAGACAGAACCAACACATAACAGAAGAGGAAAGTGGGCCAGTGCTGGGGAAAGCCTAGAAGTAGTTGTCATACAGAATATAGAGCTTCTTTGAATTTTGCTAGTTCTTCTTCCATTACTAAACCCATAACTGGTGTAAATCACCTCAAGGTAAGAGGAAGTATCACTTTAGCCTCATGGCAGATTCAACCTCTTGCAGCAGAAAAAAGCAAAGTTTGCATAAAGCTTGTTTCCCAACTCTTTCTGCCATAGATTTCCAGTTTTCTAAGTCAGCTAGTGTTTCTGTAGCTTGGTTTCGCTTCTGATATAAGCAAAGGATGTTATATATATATATGATTATATATTAGGTCCTGAAAGTAAAGCCAGGAAAAGCCTATCTGTAAGATTTTTGACACTACCTAATTCTATGCAGAAGAAGCAGATGAGACTTGTATAAATCATCAGGACCACTGACTAGAAATGGGCCTTTCTAGTCGGAAAAGGGTGGTCCCTTCCTCAGGCAGAAGTGCAGCATAGGCTTGGCGTGAAGACTTTTCTTTGGGGCTACACATTGCTGGGCTAATGCACTCCTGGTTCTGGCTCTCTTCCAAATTAGAAATAGTTGATCGTGTGTAATTTGCAAAAGTACAACATGGTTTAGTCTTCCTGTCTACTAGGATGGGTTTTGGCAAGCAAAAAGCTCTGGAAGTGAGGATGTCTGGATTGTGGGAATATGCGCTGAAAGGAGAGGGGGCTTCAGAAAACATCAGCTCTTGGGAGTAACCTCTGGAAAAATTTCCAGGAGTTGGAATCTGTCATGATTAAAAACAGTTGTTAACTTTCTTATCTTCTGTCAAACTTGACAAGTATAATGACAGCTCTTAAAGATCACACTCTCCAAGGATTGGGAATGCTCAGAGTGGCACGTGAGCCACAGGGTGAGGGAGATAAAAAATCAGGGGTGAAAGTTCCCTTCACAGAAGGGAAATCACAGAAATGTGGGCATGCTTGGCTTTGCCTCCCAATTAATGTTATAAAAATGTGTCATCTGCAAAAGTATTTGGCTTCAGAACGAAAATCGAAAAGGCGTGTGTTGATATTGATATTACAAATATTGTACTGTGCTCCAAAGTCAACTTTTTTTGGCTCATACCATGAAATGTCAGCTTAGAAGAGTGCTCTGTTGTGGTAGGCTTTGACTGTCATATATGTACACGCATCACACACACACAAACAAATCTCTTAAGTGACAGCCTTCAAAACAGGGTCTTTGGAAAGATTACTGCTCCACCATATGTAGGACTTTGATTTATAGTTATATTTTTCACAGCATGACACACATTGTTGGTGAACTGAGGCTGCGATAAAATCGTAGAGGTGTAAAGTTTCACTGGCTGGATGGTAAAGAGCGAGTCAGAGAGAGTGTAATGTGAGTCGAGAGCTGCTCTCCAAATGAATGAACTTGTATTGTGGATCTGGTTACAGCCGGCACACTGCCCTAATCCATCAACAGCAAGTTCACTTACAAACCAGCCTTTGTTTTTAATCCATGAGCCTTTGGGGATTCACGATAATCAAATGACCAATCAGAGGAACACATAAGAGGAAAAAAAGATTGCTACAGTGAAGTTTACTCTCAGCCACATACTCTCCCTCAAAACCCCTGAGGTAATGCAGATAACAGTATAATGCACAGCATTAAGCTTACAGGCATTAAAAACTCCACCAGTTGAAAGTTAAGGTATGGCAAACCAGATCTTGTTACTTTCTGGGGGTGCTTCTCCAAGGCTTGAGAAAGCTTTGATTTCAAACCACGTGTGCTCGCGGCACAAACACAGATTAGGGATGGAAGACAGCCACGGGGTTTGCAATTGCTACAGCTCACTTGGAGTTTTCTCCTGTTTTGAACAAATGGAAACATCCTGGATTTTGCAATTAAAATGTGTCAACCTGAAATAACATATGTTCCTTGGCAAGGGCGTGATATTAAGCCTCGGGGTGTGTCTATGTACACATAAACCAATAAATTTATTTTAAAATGTGTATATGTGTGTTTTAGTCTTTAGCATAAAGTATAAACTAAGAATAACCTTTAGGCTACTTTTCCTTGCAGAAGACTAGGTCAAACATTCATCACTGCCCAACAGCCCACATTAGGATGGCAAACACATCCATAAAGATGGAACTGCACACAGACCACAGTTCCCATGTTAGTATGGTAGTATTTTATTTTCTGCTACGCCGTAACTCTGGGCTACCTGTGCCACCCTACCTAGCGACTATCCCCTACAGTCCCTCAAGATGGATCCAGAAGAAAAGGACGTGCAGCGTGGTTTACTCAGCGCCATATGGCTGAGAAACTCCAAGTGTGTTTGTGTTCATGCGGTTGGGGGGCGGGGGGTGGGGCACAGAGTTGTCAGGGGGAAGGGTGCAAGACACACACATCATGCCATTAAAGGAGTAACAGATGGTGATGAAAGTGCCATAAAACTGTAAGCACTGACAGCTCACGGCCACAACTGAAGCAGCTGCTGAGGTATCACATTGTAAACAGTGCCCCGTTACAGCAACCCCCTTGCAGCACCTATCACAGAAACTGTCATCTCTTGCAAATGCTGCCCAATCCTGCCACTAGCCCTCATCAGCCATGTCTCCTCCTGGCAGGGGATGCCATAAAGTGAAAGGCAGGTGAAGGAGAAAGACTGGAAGGTAATATTTTGCACACTGGGAAACATGATATGAGCACAAAAATAAGAGACAGCCACAAAGACACCCATGCCAGAGCACAGGCAAGACATTGGTGCCACCAAGCAGTTGTCACACATTTCCTGGTCCTTCTATCCAACCAGGTCTCCCAGCTGCACATTCTGACTCCATGTGCAGGAAAGTCTCATACCCAAAGGCATGGGCATCTCCTTCCTAGTGATGGACAAGCCTAAGCCCCAGTCTTCAGGTCACAATAGCGAGGTCCCAGTCTCTTTCAGAGACTTCCATCAGACCTCAAGCAACCTCCCTTTCCATCTCATTCCCATCATGTTAAAGAGAGAAACATACAGTATTTCCTCTATGTCAAAACTCCAGATGTCCAGAAACAAGCTCTCCGCTCTTAGGGAAATCTTCCTTTAACTCATAAGGAAGCTGAGATACCACAGCCTCTTCTCAGGAAAAAAAACCCCCAAACTGTAGACCAATGCTTCTGATCATATCAAATGTCTTTTTTTCACCTTAAAAAAAAAAAAAAAAAAACAACAAAAGCACCACCATATATACATACAAACACTTAGGCAGGGTAGCTGTGACAGCACATGATTTCTCCTGGAATTCACAACTTTCACTCCACTCACTGGCTTAGCTTTTGACAAAATGATCAGCTGTGATGCAGAGGGATATAGAAAGCGTCAGATCAATTACTTCTTGCATTTGATCTTTCAATACTGTTAGTATGGCTGCCATCAGGGTAGGGAGCCATTAGATTCCTCTAAGAGCATTTCAGGTCACTCCTTTCAGAGCAACCTCAGAGACCAGCCAGCATGAGGTGACTCCTTTTGCTCCTGTCAGAGTCCCGTGTTGCAGTCCCATCCTGCTGAAACTCTTGTCAGTGGGCCATCTCTGTGGCCTGTAGTCCCAGAGAAGACACTGTCTCACCAGCTTTAAGTGGGTATCAGTGAGCTGTGTCTGGTTTTATCAGACCAAATACTATCTCTGACATCTCCAGCATCTGGCAGAGAAAGGGAAGCTTTCCGAGGATCTGGGGTGTCTATTTTGGCTTTTTTTCCCTGGCATTGTCTGACTGATTAACACTAGAGCAATGCACAACTGCATAGTTTTACTTAACTCACCAAAGCATTTACACTCTCAGTGCAAAACAGTTGCTTACCTAGGAAACTTGCCATCTAGGATAAACCCTGCTCTACAGGATCTACCTGGGAAGTTTGCTGTGAAGAAATTAGGTAGTTGGCCACTGTAGCGCTGCTTGCTGGACCAAACATAGATACATGGGAGTATCGTAGGAGTATTTATGTCAGCATGAGCCTCCCACATATACGTGTGTTAGGACTGTCAGTTTAAGGTCTATTGGGAGCATCTCAAGCCCGATTAATACTGCATAACTTGAAGCACCTAGATGCCTAATTTGCTTCTTTTTCAGTGAGAAGGCAGGAAGGTCACTCCTGTCATACACAGGCTGAACTGCCTGCAGCAGGTGCCCCTTGCTAACCCAGCTAGAGCTCTGTTGAAGATAGCTACATAGAGATTACCTGCCTTCCTCTATGCAGTGGGAAAGGAACCAGGAAATTCTTCACTATGGGGATACTGTATAGGGAGCAGCACAATCTGCTGGAAAAATTTAGGTGCACCACTTGTCATATGAAAGGTTCTGCTCTCACCCAAATAAAAAGTTAAAAATGTGCTGACTTCAAAAGAAATAGTAAAATATTACATTTTTAATTAGTTTTTTTTTCCAGGAAGGAATTTTTTACCAGCTGAGGTTTAATTTTTATTTTTTATTCTTTCATGACATAGTAGGAATAATTTACTAATAATATGTCATTAAAATAGTTCAACAAGTTTATTTTAAGGCTTTTTTTCTCAAGTAATCTTTAGTATGTAATGATGAAGTAAACATCTTGTTTCTTTTTTTTTTTTTTAACCTGTTTGATGTAACAAATAAGCTTGCGATGCAGATCAAAATACAGCTTTGGGGTGGGTCTTGTTAGATGATTTTGACCGATACATTTTCATGCACAATTTTATTTTGCCTCACTTCCTGCTTCACACAGTGCTTCCTACCTGTGCTGGAAATCTTGAAAAGTCCTTTCACCCCAGTGTGCCCTTCCTTTCCTTACATTTACCTCATCTGGACTCAGTACAGATTAGCAGTTTATTCCACCTTCCCTTTGGAGGGAAGTCCACATGGCAAGCCTGAAGTTATTTTCCATTCATACCAGAAACAGTTTAGCTACAGCAAAACCCTGTCCAAGGCACTGTCTTTTTAGCAGCATCAATGAGCCCATGCAAATCTTGCAAATGTGTCTGTTCCTTAGAAAGCATCCAGTATTTGGGCTTGCTCATTTAAAGCCACTTGCGCTGTATGTCAGTCTGCAAAGAGACATACCCATGGTCTCCTCATCACCAAGTCTCTTGCAGTCTGCTTGAATGTGCTTCCCTTCTCTTTTATGTCTATGTCTTTCTTTGAACAAAGTTTTTCAAACTTTGCCAATATATGGACCACTGTGTTTGGGGTGGTTGGATTTTTTTTCACATGAGTGTTTGCATTACTGTGTGAAGAATTTAAGCTTCCTGACTACATTCTTAGCATTCACCATTAGCTTCTGTGGCCACCTTATAAGTCATCTATGGAGCCACAGAATGTGGGTTGAAAACCACTGCTCTGTGGTACTTAGATACTTATGGCTATACTTAGTTATGAAAATGGTACTTATCTAAGCAAACAGGGATAATCAGGCTGCAATATAAAAAATATTCACAATTTTCGATGTCTCTGCTCTTGAACCATGGTGTCAGTACAAGAATTTATTTTCCTCAAAATAAATGTAAGAGAAAGCTCTTGTGAGTTCTGAAGAACGTTTCCAGCATGTACTCTGCACATTTAACAACAGAAGACTTTCTAGAAAGCAGAATAATTCCTCTTCCTTCATTCAGCCTCTTCTAAATGTGTTCATTTTTAAATCTCATGCTTTTGGAGTGGGTTGCATTTCACAATAGTGAAGGAAAAAGGAGAAAAAAGTTTCAGTGTCACCATCAACATCAGGATATTGCAAATTGTCTGTCATCTACTGGAAAACGAGACTGAAACTACATGGTGTCAGTGAAGATACACAGCCCTGTTGATAGCGCAGGCAGATATCAATTCCTCAAGTGCTTCCTGTCATGAATCCAGACATCTGACAGAAAAACACTGAAGATTGATTTAGTACCTTAAAGGATACATGAATATGTAACTAGAGGATCGGACTTACAAATGGGTTTATAAATCCTCTTCAGAGACTTGGGTTTTATTTGCCGAATTTGTTTCCCATTTTATTTATTTATTTATTTGTTTTATTTTATCATATGCTCATTCACTGTCTAAGCATGGATAAACTAGATTAAGAAAATACACAAATATTTGACTTATGGTTAAGAATCATCACCAAGCCTATCAGAGAGCTGGTAATTACACAAACCTCTGCTGTTTCTTGTGCATAGAAACCAAGCCTCAGCTTGACAAAGAACTAATATTTTGCTAAGGTAAGAAAGCAGAAATCAGTGTTGTTTTATTACCTTATTATTGATAAACATGGACCGCTAGAATGTTTTTACAGTGATCCAGCCCAGCAATTCTTGACTCATACAGGCTCTGTGTGTAAGCTTACCCCCTTAAATGGTTGAACTATTCTTAGCCTTATGTGGTAAATACCCAGGAATGTTCATGGGCAGAATATTAAGGACAGAAGATGGCCCTAACAGTGCTTGGCAAAGGGAGATGGGATTTACGGAAAATTTGCTTTGATGCTGTTGACTCCTAACTCCTTCTGATGCTGCCCCAACATACAAAATTAGCATTAAAAATTCATTCCAGATGAATGACAGGGAATAAAAAGCAAAAAGGATTTCAGTTAAACCCTGTGGAACTAGATTGAAGCCCGGGATCTGGTCAGGTTTAAAAGTAGGCTGGATGTCTTTAGCTGGGAATTCCCTGACTAAGAAACTGTCTAGACACTTCCTAAATATCCTTCCTCTTTAATTGCTTTATACAAAACAAAACATACCTGGTCCAACTGCTATTTGTGGCTGGCACAATTACCACGGGATGCCACAAAGATACTTTGTAACTGCAGCCATATACAGACATGACTTACAGGATTCTCCTTTTAAATGTGCTCAGTGAAAACAGGAATCTTCTACAAGTCTTGCCCTACATTTGTGCTTGTTTGCTATTACCAAGGCAAGAGAGAAGCTCAGCCAAGCAAAATAAATACACTATATATATTAAAAAAAAAAAAAAAAAAAGAGAGAGAGAAAAAAATTGCTTCTACAGCTATTCTAAAAAAATTAATCAAATGTTACATTACAGTGTAAAGTGAAGCCACATGTACATAATTACTACTCCCGTATATTAAGTTATATTGCTTAACAGCTATGAGAAGTGACTAAACTGCAATTGCATGTGAATGTATTATGGGAATGGATGACAGGTATTTATGCGGTGTTGTAGAGCTTTGTGACTACCAGACTGTATATTTCTAACAGAATATTATTTGTTTCATGGT
This sequence comes from Megaceryle torquata, assembly GCA_024611175.1. Lineage (NCBI taxonomy): Eukaryota > Metazoa > Chordata > Aves > Coraciiformes > Cerylidae > Megaceryle > Megaceryle torquata. The sequence continues at coordinate 37,075 of JANIJG010001105.1, read as the reverse complement.
AAGAATGAGCCTTTCTTGAACTTGCTTTTAAATCATAGTAATTACTGCTGCATTAAGTTAAACAATGCCTTTTGCAAGCTAGACATGAAGAATGACTCAGTTTGTGTATGAGGAAGATACTTGACCTATCATTTTGCAGCATTTCTGGGCTGGAACAGAACAGCTATTAAAATAGCACCACATAAATATGTGATACTTTGAGGGCAGAATCTCAGGACTCCCTCCTCAAACAAACCCAAACTACCAGGCAAAACCACCTCATCCATTTAAAGAGAGAGGGAAGGTAGGCTGCAGGCTTTTTCTGCCGTGTGATCAGACTTTAAGAAGCAGCAACTTCCACTGCTGGGAGGACTAACAAGTGGTCTTCAGTAACCATTACCGACAGGGTTCTTTGCTTTACATCTCTTTAGCCCCAAAGAACCATGTATTGAGAATTGAGTTAGGAGTGACACAGAGGGAATAGTGCCACCTACTGCAGTAATTATTTTTTAGCACCCTAATTTCTTGACCTAGACTCTTTTCAGCTAAGTTCTAAAGATACTGCAGCATCAATATGCTATTCATCATAGTAAATAGCTCCTCTTGCTCCCTAATTTTGTTATGAACCAAAAATTAGTGTTGCAAAATCCCACAAACCCAACTCCCAGAACACCCCAACAAGTAATAGACTACCATCAAACTACTATTATCAAGCTATTAATTTGTGACATGAAACCTTGGCATGAGGGTGTCTTTAAGCCTAGGGAGGCTTTGAAGCTAATTGGAATTTAAGATGTGCTCTGATTCTATTTACATGAATGAAGAAATGTGAAATAATGTAATTATTTTAGCAGGAGGAACTTTGTGATTTTCTTACAGACTAACTTACTTAGTGATGGACCAATAGCCTTAACCTATGAATTTTAAATTTGTTGCTATAGGGACTGGAGATGTTAAAAGTCCTGACTTAGAGAGGTGGGGTTACCTTTTAATATTTCTCTTTATTGTTATTTTGTTTTATTTTATTTTATTATTTTTATTTATCTTATTTGTGCTTGTTTTAGTTTGTTTTTCTTTTGTTTTCAGGAGGGATGTGGTTTTTTGGTGGTTTTGTTTGTCTGTTTTTGTTTAAAAGTTTGTTTTGTTGTTGTGTTTGTTTGTTTGTTTGTTTTGGTAGGATAAACACAACTCTTTTTAAAGTATGGCAATAAAGATAAAAATCCCCCTTCTTTCATATCAATGAATGTGTATAATAATGCCAGACTAAAGAGCAACACTTTTTTCAGCAGGTGGAAAAAATATACCAATGTCCTCTCTTCAGATATTGATTAGTGTTGCTATGCACTGCCAAACAGCTATGTAGTCACTTCACTGGCATCTACTTACCAGCAATGAGTGAAGTGGTGCCTCCAATTTCCCTATAACTGCTGCTTAGACTTAAATAGTTAATGCCTGCAATGCACAGTGAGAGGCTTGTTAAGTGACATAACAGTCACAGCATGTGCCATAAACAGAATTTACCAGTAGAATTATTAATTAACAACTGAAGTCATAAATAACAACAATAAAATGTTGCAATTCAAAAGTAATCTCAAATGTCTTCCACAGCAGATCTAAGCAACAATTTCTGCTGACGCACAGTAATTTTATTGCTGCAAAGGCAAAGCAGTGTATCATACCATGATAGACTGGGGTTTTTCTGACTTCCAGCTGCTTACTGTCATTGGCTGTTGCTGATGTACTAGAGATAATACAGGTGTTCTCTGCTGTTAGAGCTGACTGTGCTACAGAGAAGTCTGGGATAAGCACAGTGTAAGGATCTGTCTGCTTTGGTGAGTGAGAGCAAGCAGCCAGATGATACAGAATAAAATGCCAAATAGGCTTTTTTTGGGTCAACTTCAAAATTAATGGAGGACCATTACCAACGAAGAGGATATTCTATAAATAGAATTCTTAGTTAGCTGTTTGATTGGCTTTTATCTTATTTTTGCTGATCAACCTGCTTGGTCTGATCACACATGTCGAAACTACATGTGTAGTTCTTTCTTCCAGAAACTTAAAGCTATTATCCATGTCCAGTTTGTAATTAAAAGTCATCCTTAATCTATAGATGGGCAAACTGAGGTGTTGACCAACTGACCTTTGTTTCATCTTTAGATGAAGCAATTTTTCCAAGGCTACATGTTAAGTCTGGGAAAGAGCCTTAGTCAGGATACAGGTGCTTCTTAATCTGAGAAGAACATTTGAATATCCAGCTAGAGCACGCAGGACAGTTCCCCCTAAATACAAACTCAGGTGAATAGTATCTCTTTCTTGCATCAAGGAAGCAATACAAAGCTAATCCCATGCCTCTGTTTTTATAAAAATACTTGACAAATATAATGAGTAAATAAACAGCTGCCTCTGAGTTATTTACAGTGGTGTTAAACAGTATTTAGGCTTCAAAACTGATCACCCGAGTCAACAAAGGGTTGAACAAACATGGTTCAGTATTTGTATTTGAGATTAAGTACACATATACAACCATGAACACATGTGTTCAGCCAAACTATTGAGGCTAATTACAGAGACATCAGACTGTGCATTAAATGGTATTTTGGTCAAAAAGTAACCAAACTATTCTTGCATACAACTTATGCTTGTCCTCATCTCCTTGAATCTAAACACTTGTGACTTTTGTCAATACTTTATAATGAGCTTTGACCTGATCATTTTTAATGAGTTGCTTTTGGTTTCTCCATTTTAAATTATTTTCCCTCTCTCTACCAATGGTATCTTGTCTAAAGCCTTAGTATCCTTTGAAAGGAGTTCAACAGCAAAGGTTGCCTCCATATATTGCCTTGCCTCTGGGTATACAAGGAAATAGGCAGCATACATCCTTGCTAGAGTTCTGCTCGACCTCAGGAAAAAAATTCAGTGAGGCCCTTTCCTATTTCAGGCTTAATTTTGCAGACTGCATAGAAAAGAAACACCAGAAGTGTTTCAGGGGCTGAATTTGCTCCTCTGCAGTAGTGCAGAGTGCAAGTGAGCATATATTCATATGGGTGGATACTGCAGTTTTCGGTAGGGACTTGAATAAACAACAGAGGCAGAAATAACCCAGTGGTAATCCAAATAAAGACAAACAGTTTGGCTTTTGCATTTGTGTGTAGTTTTTTAAACTATTTTTTTTCAAAACCTCCAGGGAGCCATAGTAACAACTTGAGATCTAGTCTTTTCAAAGCACATCCAACATTCAGGAACTGAAATACCAGGAGAAGATAATTCTTGCAGTATTTGGACTTTACAGATCACTCCCCTTGGACATTTAAAAATGACTCTGAAAACAAATCAGTCCAAATGTGAGAGAATTTCTGCACCTCTTGGCATATGAAGCTTTTACACATAAAGCAGTATTTTCTTTGGAAAAAGCAAGTGTATTACACAGTTAGGAAACTCGGAGCAGCATTGCATTAGAAAATGTCATTACTCCTTTCCATCTACCCTCAGAAAGATAGATGACTCAGCTCAAGTGGGAGGTAGCAGGGCAGATGTTCTGCTAGGCTAATCCGGTTTCCCAAACTCCAATGACTTTGTGGTAAATGTAGATGTAGTGTGAAGAGGAAATGCCCACCTGCCTTCTGCCTACATCTGCCAGGCAGTGAGCAATCAGCCCTTGCAGACTTCTGTGACTGCACCTCCTTTGTAGTCTCTTGGTGTCCAGTCTAGGTTGTTAGCAACTAACATATACTTCCTTCTGGTAGATTTTGACAAGGTCTACTTGGAAAGCTTTTGCCCTCCTGGTTTGACTAGTGTCACTCTAAAGTTAGCATCAAAATGTACCTCCTACTGCTTATTATAGCTTTGGGCTACAGCATGGAGCTGGCCAGGGGCAGTGGGTGGGTTTCCTGTGCTGCAAGACAGCAGCCTGTGTAGTGGGCAGGGGTTCAGTCCTACCGACACTTCCTACTCTGATGGTATTGTTAACACAGTACACCTTTGCTAGATACTTCCCGTGCAGCCTTCCCATGAGAAAGAACAAGTGGGGAAGGTCACGGTGCTTGAGCCAGTCCTATTTTTAGAAGAAGGAAAAAAAAAAAAAAAAAAAAATCTCATTATCTGCAGCAGCTAGTCTAGTACCTTTTGTCAGCACTAAATTTTCATGAAATGAGAAAAGAGTTTAAAACCAAAATCATTCTTCTGCTCTGTGCTAAGAGATTTCAGGTGCAGGGGTTTGGATCCTGAGTAAAAAGCTACTTCATTAGAGGCTGATTTTTTAACAATGCCATGTTCTTATATTCAAAAAACTCCAGGCTGTATGCACTGTAACTACACACCCTGTTTCACTCTGGGTCTATTTTAACAGGGTTTTAAAGCTATTTCACCTGAGTGCCTGCTGATTAGCATGCTGAGTTTTTTAAACCAATCCATTGAATTAACTTCCTTTCTGTGTTCCCAGTGCCCATTCACCTATAGAAATATATAGACAAACAAGTCCACAGGTGCAGAAAATTGGGCCTTTCCTGCTGCTTATTACAATGTTGACCTCAGGGATTTGTTGGGGGGAAGAAGGAAAGAAAAGGAAGAAATACATGCTTTGCAATAGGATTCTGCTAAAATCTTACCTTCCTTTTCTTGCAAAGTTAAAAGAAAAAGCCTCCTAGCTGCCAACAAATACAGACATTGAATTATTAGGAGGTGGAGAGGGAGCAGGGCTGTTTCTCTTGCACCTATAAAGGATTTTGGATTAATCACCGCTGCCCAGAAAGCCTGCTCTTCCCTCAGCCTCCCTCCCTCACCACAGTTTGCCTTCTGGATTTTCTCAGGGGCAAGAATTTGCTCTGCCTTGTGGTCATTCAAACTGCTGCCTGGTTTCAGTCACACAAGCATGGGAAGAAACAGCCACCTGCTTGCCATATCAGTGAGGTGCTTTGTGCTAAAAAGGCAAGTGTGGAGAGGTCTCCTCTCAGAAATGCATGGCCCCATCAAAACCTGTACAGCCTAATGCCAGAGGCTGCACTGTCTGAGGACAGTCCTGGTTCCCCTGCAGGAGCAGAGTGGAGATGCCTGGATGAAGTGGGCTTTGCTTATAGTAAGAGTTCAAACCTTTCTTATAGTAAGAGTTCAAACCTTTCTTGGTGTAAACTGGAACTACTGAGCAGGTCAGATGTTAAAAATCATGTTGCTGACTGAATGGATTGATGCCACCACCTACTTACCTGGGGTCACCCTTTAGTGTGCTGAGAGTTAAGGCAAAGCAGCACATAAGGTCTGCAGCAGGAGATGGATGCGCTGGAGTGTGAACATGTGTATAGTTTCAGCTTCCTTCTTTGTCTACAAAGGTGCTTTGGACCAGCTTCTACAGCTCAAATACAAGGGCTAGACCCTGACTCACAGAGCTTACAGTCAATTTAAAAATCAGAGACCGTGGATTGGAGAAAAGATGTATTATCCCCAAAATGAATAATGTGGATTTGATGTGCAGAGAATGCAAACAGCTTGCTAAGGGTGGTCTCTCTCATATAGAAACTAAACTCATTTCTACTCAGCAGCAGTTCAGTGCCTTAATCAGATGACTGCTTTTCCTTAAAACAAAGTACTTAACCTCACACAGATTTAGTCTGAGATTAGCAAGGCTGTTTAGGTGCTTAGGCCCTTTGGAAACTAATGTGCTTCTGGTCAGACTGACCTGGAGGCAAAGGCTGCTGCTTGGGTTAGTGAAGACAAGGTACTGTGTTTTGCTGTACATCTAAGATACAAAGCTGACCTGCAATAAGCAATCTAATCCCTCATGGTCTGGTCTGAATTTCATCTGTCCTGTTTTCACAGGCACTTCAAAACATTCATGAAGAAGATGCTTTTTATGTGCCTATGCAGGAATATCAATGGGGGCTCATTTATTGTGTTGGAAAATTGGTGCCAAAAATCCCTCTGAAAAACGCAGACTGTAAATCCTAATCCAAAACACTTTGAATCACATCACAAAATCTGACCAAAAAGGCTAAGACAGCAGCTTGTATAAGCCTTGCATAAGTCTGGTGTTTGGTGGGCAGTGACAACTGTCATGACTATGATGATCTTAGCTCCTGAGTCACAAATAGAGCATTCTCATTGGTTGCTACTTTTTTTTTTTTTTTGGCTAATAATTGGGAAAGGCTCAGATTGTGGCCCTGCATTTTAATGACTTGTTTCCTCTTTCAGCACCATATTTTCTGCGACATGATTAGTCACAGATCCTTTGGCCTGATACTTTGCTAACCTGCCCATAGTCTGAAGTAGTCGTCTCACAGAAACACCTATGCCTTTGCCTTTAATAACCACAACCAAAACCCATTTGTTTCCTTCTTCTGACCTATGTCTAATAATACAGGGCCCAAAATTTTAAGACTAATGATGACAATATGCCATAGTTGGTGTTAATTACTACTTTCTGCCTTCCCTGGTTTGGACACACTCACAGATTAAGAGATATGTTTAAAAACCAGTAAAATACATATGAGTTGTAAGAGTTCTTCTCCATGTCCTCACATTCACTTTGATGAGATAAACAAAAAACACAGTTTGCTTTGTCTTAGCTATGAATTTATCTCATATTAATTAACAAACCTCAGGCCATGAAAATTAAACAAGTCTTTTCTGTAATACAGGCAGGATTTGATGTTAACCCTCAATATGAAATTTAGCTTAGCCCTTTTTAATGTAAAACCAACTTTATTTCTCTTTGTAATTTGTTCAGTTTTCCAAATTGGAATCATTACTGTAACTGAAGAAGCATGTCAAAAAAGCAGTTATTGAATATAAACAGGTTGGGACTTTCATTCTAGAGTTCATTACTTCATAAAACCATACATCATAAAACTGGCCATTCTGGGCCAAACACATGCTCCATGTAGTCCAGTATCCTGTCTGTTAGCATGATTAATAAAGGAAAGTGTAGAAGAAGATAAAAGTGATCTTTTCTTCTGCTGTACCCTCCTGTCTTCTAGCAATCAGTGGTTTACAGACCCAAAATGTTGTATTGTAACAACAGAAATGTAATGGTTCCAGTAAATTAAATTTAAATTGCTGTTTGCTTTTATTGTCACTCAATCTGATTTTATTATGGTATCTGCCATTTAAAATTTTGTTTAATTTTTAGGAGCAAATGAATATCTTTATGTCAGCTCCAGGGAATGAAGATGGAAATATTCCATTAAAATTAAAGTACCCAGGAAGAAGAATGGTGTTATGTTGTAAAAAAAAACCCCAAAAACTAAAGGCATGACCAAGTCTGGAATGTGAATGGAGCTGTGAATTTGATCCCATCCTTTTCCATACTACCTGGTTGTTAATTTTTTGGTTTTCCTTCCTTCCTTCCTTCCTTCCTTCCTTCCTTCCTTCCTTCCTTCCTTCCTTCCTTCCTTTCTTCTTCTCTGCGTCTTTTCGGGTAGGTTTGCTA
>JANIJG010001105.1:0-16205 GCA_024611175.1 Megaceryle torquata | reverse complement strand
CAGCACCACTCAGCTTGGTGTCATCTGCAAACTTGCTGATGGTGCACTCGATCCTGCTGTCTATGTCATTGATAAAAATGTTAAATGTCTATGTCATTGATAAAAACAAGACAGGCCCCAGCATGGTCCCCTGAGGGACACCACTTGTCACTGATCTCCATATGGACTTTGAGCCATTGACCACTACCCTCTCCATGAAGCCATCCAGCCAATTCCTTATCCACTGAACAGTCCACCCATCAAATCCGTATCTCTCCAGCTTGGCGAGTAGGATGTTGTGGGGGACCGTGTCAAAGGCCTTGCAGAAGTCCAGATAGATCACATCCATAGGTCATCTCTTGTCCACTGATGCAGTCACTCTGCATATTGGGAGGTGTTCGGAGAGAGGTTGCCAGTGAAGACTGAGGAAAAAAAATGATTGAGAACCTCAGCTTTCTCTTCATCTGTTGTCACTAGCTCCCTCTTCTTGTTCTTCAGGGGGGTATGTTTTCTTTCACCTTCCTTTTTTTTCATTGATGTACCTACAGAAGCCCTTCTTGTTATATTTTGCATCTATTGCCAAGTTCAGCTCCAACCGTGCCTTGGCCTTCCTGACCTCATGCCTACACAATCGGGCAGCATCTCTGTATGCTTCCCAGGATACCTGTCCCTGTTTTCACTGCCTGTGCAGCTTGTTCTTACTTTTTAGCTTGACCAGCAGGTCGTGACTCAGCCATGCTGGTCTCTTCCCTTTCTTGCTTGATTTCTTACACTTAGGGATTGAGAGCTCTTGTATTCTATGAAAAGTGTTTTTAAAGATCTGCCAGCTAAGAAACATCATTACTATGCTTGAGAGTACTGCTCCTTGTATAGCTCCATGTATAAGAAGTTAAGATGAAATAGAGTTTACTTAAAGCTTTTTACTTTTTTTTTATCCATGAAATTGTTTTGGCTTTATGAGAAATTGAGTATTCTTAAACTCAAGGCCTGATTTTCCAAAGCATTTCACACCTCTGTTCCCACTGAGGTATCTACTAAGATTACTTTAAATCCCTCCACCACAGTGTATGAACAATTAAATATTTTGAAGAAAAGACAACAATAACAGTGCCACTTTCTCGCTTCATGTTTAACACAAGGAGACCACGTAACTCTGGTAACTCTGATACACATAACTCTGAGACCACATAACTCTGATAACTCTGGTTTTGCTATAATTAAAGTGCAAAAGCCCTAAAATTCAGGCTGAAATTCGTCTGACTTTTAAGTGCCTCAAAAAACTCAATATTTATTTAGTTACATAGCAATTTTCTGGCATCATGGACAAGGTCAAAATAATCTGAGCAGGGTGCTCCCAAAATCCAGGCTTCACTCCAAATCAATTTCCTGCTTGTACTGTCTTCAGAGGTGAAGATTTGATTTGCGTTGGAATTAATGTTACTGAGGTTCAAATTGTGTCTTGACTGTTCTTTATCTGACCTCACTGATTCCAGCTCATGGAAAAGCAATGATAAAGCTGTTACAGAAGGCAGTCAGTGTGTGAACAATCTCAGTTTAAATCAGATTGTGTTACGTATAAACACAATATTAGGGTAAGACTTTCAGCCAGCCTTTTGCAACAGATCCTGCATGGTTCAAGTGTAGATACCATGGCCTCAGAAGATGAGCTGTAGCCAGTCTCAGAAAGCTCAATAAAAGACATAAATGATGAATCTCAGACAGATAGCTACAACCAATGCCTACTCAGGAAGCTGGGATTTTGCTGGGGAAATGCAATATATTTGAAAAAGGAAAGTAAATTATATATGTGAATGCTTGCTAGAAGAAAGGGTGGGATAATTGAGAGAAGGCAGGGGACTGCTGGGAAGAAGTAGAAGCAGGAGTCCAAAAGGAGGTGATGGGAGAGAAACTGGAGGAAGATGAAGTGGCTGGCAAAATTAGCAAGTGCAAGGAGCCTGCCAATGGTGTATTCTTCCCTTTAAGTGTGCTAAGATCTAAGGGAGATGACAGGGAAAGAGGAGACTGTCTGAGCTCCCAGAAATGCTGACTGCAATGAAAGAGAAGGGATGGCTAAATTTTTTTTTCTAAATTCTATCAAAAATCTCCTCTCACCCTATTTATAATACAGAAATTTTATTGTCAAAAACCCAAAGCATAATAATAACAAATGCAGATTGAAGTTTGACTGTGGATAGCACATGCAGTTCTGGAGCATCAGGCTCAGTAAAACCTACTGAGCACATGCAGTTCTGGAGCATCAGGCTCAGTAAAACCTACTGCCATGAACTCATCTGGTGAGCATGCCAGAAATTTCCAGGGACTATGACTTCCAGGGGGTCACAGTTAAGGTTCTGCGGGTATATGCCAAGACTTCTCATTTTCTGTTTTTTCAGAGGTTTGAGTTTTGCTGATCAAGGCATTTTGGACAGGCATGGGAAACCACTGGGCAATTTTAACTCTGTGTTAACAAAGATAGTTTTTGGTCATTGAATTAGCTTAAAGGGTGTCAGAGTGTGTGTTGAAGAGGAGTTGCAGAGGGGAAACTAGGCATTCCTGAGGGAAACTCGCTTGGCCTGAAGCATTGTATAGAATACTAGAGACTGAACTCTGTGATAAAGGTAATATACTGAAGAGTTCCGGTGGGTGAATACGGCTGCAGGTTTCTGTCCATCCATCCTTCCAATCCTTTTTCTGAAGGAGGAGAAATACATGGGTAGAGAGGATCTCAGCACTGTCTGTACTTCTGTTTTATACATAGAAATCTTACATATTCACTGTGAACTCAGGATAGCTGTATATTTTCTGAACAGGATGCTTATAGATATTATATCCCTGAGAGCACCATAAACTGCACATGAGTATATAATCTGCTTCTTTAGAGAAGCATGAAGAAGCATAGCTAAACATATCTGCAACCTGGTCAAGAAGTTTGATAAAATGGCTTAAAGTGAGCTGGTTTTTTTGATTAGGGTATTGTCCTCTAATGCAAAGAGCCTAAGCCAGTAACATCTTTTTAAATAAAATCTAGTATTTTATTTTTAAATTTTATTTCAGACACTTTTCTGGATTACAAATAACCAGAAAGGGCTGTTTTGATTATGCTGGTCTGGTTCTGCTTTAGGGAGTTCCTTTAGCTGCTAAGCTACATACTAACTCAACTGGAGCTCTTTCACCCTGTTTTTACACTCATTGTTCTATTGTTCAAAGACTGCTTTCAGTTACAGAGTGTAAAGTCAGGGTAACTTGTCTTTGGCAGGTTTATCCTGAACTTAAGAGAGGTTTTACTCTCATGGTATTTAAAGAGTTCTGGCTTGTCCTGGAGGGTAATTTTTTTCAAAGGAAAATAGGGTCTAGCATATGGGTCAGATAAAAAGATGTCTCACAGAGAGGTGATGACATTTTTAGTGGACAGTTATAAGGAAAGACCTGGCTATAGCAGAATTTTCTTTCTAAATACATCTGGCTCTGAGGCATGAAGAGGCATGAGGTGTATGTCTGGTTTTGAGAAGTAAGTACAGTGTTCTAGATACCTATAAAGTACCTAATCCTGCAAAAATCTTCCACTTGATAATCTATGTGACACTGTCTTCCATAGATGTGAGTATGTTTATTTGGGGAAATAAAGACTATCCTTAAACTGCCTTTAATTTTATTTCTTATTTCATTTCATAACACCTTCAAGCTATAAAAGCATAAAAATTATTATGTCAATGGGATATTAGAATTTGATTTATTTTTTTAAGAACATTTAATTACACTTCCAGACACAAGAATCTGCTTCTCAAAGCCACAAAAATCACTCTTGCTGCTGTGCCCTAACTGATCTAGAGATCCAAATTTCTCTGCTGCTATGGAGGCATAGGAAATGAAAAAGTATGTAAAATAATGTAAAAAAATTTCTCACAACTGGACATATGCAAATAAAAATAAAGCAAGATTTTCAACAATATACAGACTGAATAAATCAGAAAATGAACTGGAAATGGAAATTGACTTACTATAGAAAGCATATACTCTATGTCTGTATATATTTATAGCTACACAGATAGAATATATATTTAGCAAAACTGTGTCTTATGAGAAGAAAGTGCTGACAGTCATCTCAAATTGAGATGTCTATTAAAAACTCAGAGAGGGAGAAAGAAAGCACTGTTCTGATGCAGTACGGAGCATAGGATTTCTCAGCTGCTTTTTCCATGCTGTCCCTGAGGTTAAGATCCTGGGATTATAGGTATTTACAGTGTTGGTTTACTATCATGAAAAATGTTACTTTTCTCCAGGTGACTCAGAATTTTTCACTTACACCAGCCACACATACGGACAATTAGCAAAAAAAAAAAAAAAAAGAAAAAAAAAAAAAGAAAAAAAGAAAAAAAAATTTTCTCATCAAATCTCAACATATTATTTATGGATTTTCCTGCACACTGTTAGGGAGAGATAAGTGTACTTTCTTTGCAGTTCCTGCCCATGACCCTGTACTGCCACAGTCCTATTTCTTTTCCTCAGCAGGAAAAATTCCTGATACTTTTCAGCACTGGTGCAGCTCCACCGGCTGTAGCAGTAATATAATCTGAAACCCAGGAAGATGAAGAGCTGCGTTACACAACAGTGCACACCATGTATGTTACGAGGCTTGCAGTAGGGTGGAGACTTGCAGCTATATGTTTCCCAGGACTTTGCCACAAAATGACATCATGCCAGACAAACAAATAATAAGGTATCAAACACTGTTTGGAGCTTGGTTACAGACAAGGTAGATAAAATGCATCCCATTTGATGTCATCTATTTGAAAGCTGGGCATCTAATTTAAACCAGTCATCTGGGCTTTTTCCACAGTGGATAGAAAGAGAAGTACTGCAAAGGGAGAGCCACCTTCTCCACTTTTGAATAGACTGAACAGCATTTCTAAAGAAACTCTCTTGCTTGATCAGTTGGGTTAACAGTGACTTCTGACAGTTTGCAGTGAAACTTTTAACAGCCACTTGAAGGAGCTCAGCTCCATCAGCCGTGGACAGAAGCTTTCACAGACCAGCCAGGCTTCCTGGCTCTGATCTCACCCAGGTGACATCAAGGGTCCAAGCCCATCTGGGCTCACACAAACATAAACTGCTCTATATTAGTTATTTCTCTGAAGCCCAGCTACATATCTGTAAATGGTATTCAGCAGTTTGAAATACCTATAATTTTCCAGATTGATAACATCTATCATACACACAAGATATAACACCTTCTTATCCCAAAATCTTTTTTTCAGTTACACCACTAAAATCTAAAGATTTAGCTCTATGCATGCAAAAAGGCTAAATAGACATTTTGAAATTATACCTCATCTCCGTACACCCTTTGCAAACACCTAAGTTATTTTCCATAGACTGTCATATTCACTATTCAGTTAAATTTTTCTACTTCTTTTGGCAAAGGTCAATAATAATCAAAATGTTTGTGCACAACAGTATAATTTTCCCTAAGCATTGGAGTTTGCCTTTGGAAGGAGTAATGATTTTTCACTTATGTATAAGAGACGCTTCTTAAAATTTGGGGTCAAACAGATTTGTTACTATGAAGCTAGCAATTTTGACAGGTTTACTGAGCAGAATGGAGCTTTCTACTAGCAAGGGGTTTTATGAGTGAAGTTAGAATCTCACAAAATGCGTCTTTATGCAGCTCATAAATGAAAACGTCCAAACTAGAATATTCCATTGATATTAAATACACATAAATCATTATGCTGCTTGCTGCATGACCTGAAGACCATGGAGAAGATAAAAATCAGCAGCTGGAAGGCATCTTGCCTTCCTGCAAGCCTCCCCATCCTATATAAGCATGGTCAGGAAAGGGACTAAGGTGGTGTTTTAATAAACCCCCTAGAAAACATGGAAGATGTTGGAAGGTAATTCTGATGTTTGTCGTGGTCATTTATACTCCCTGTCTCCCCTCTCCTTGGAGAATGAAGAATACAGCTGCAGCAGAAGTGTTGGATGAACCATGGCCCCTCCGGAAGCTGTGGGATCTTTTAAGAATGAGGAACAAATTTTAAAATTTTCAGAGGAAAATGTTATTGGGGGAGCTAGGAATTGGCACAGAGGCTCAGGTAGCATGCTCAGTTACCCTGAGATCTGTCCCAAGGATGTAGACTAGCCCATGTCTTTTCACCGCAAATATATCCTAAACATTTACCATTGAAGATGTTTCCATGTTGAAGCTTTGGAGACATGTCCCCCTTTCCTGTACACTTATAGCCATCTATATAGTAAGTTTGCAATCAATGTGTGTGCCATGTGCTCTCAAAGTGATTCAGACAGATTATATTGCCACAGCCTTATTGACTGCTGACCCGAAGACCATATTTTCCTTAGCCATGTGTATAAATCTGGTTGAAAAATAGATGTCTTTTTATTGTCTATTAATTCATACACTTACTCTGACAGACCAGTGAAACTTTCTATGTTGCCTTCAAATGTCATCCTTGTTCACTGGCGATCAAGATGAATGTTTTAAAGGGGCCATGGGCAGCCTAAACTAACCAGGAACCTCAGAACAAATGCCTCTGGAAAGAAAATTAATGAAACCAGCACTCGGAGAATCAATTGGTATTTTCCAAGAGACAAAAAAACCCCAACTCATACACAGGAAACTAAAAAGACAAACTCAGGGTATTCTGAGATAAAAGCTGTGAATGGAGGGCAAGTCCATCTTTTAGCAGAAGCATAATAATTAAGAATCCAAGTCAGAAGAGCTATCCTTTCCTTCCAATCTCTTTAAGTGACAAAATCATGTGCAAATTCTGCACATTCAAATTCTGCATGAGAGTACACCTGTGTTGTCATAAACTTGTAAGTAAGTGCAGAGAATTTCCTGCTTTACTCTTGGAACCCCCCCCTCATTTGTCATCTAAAGAGCACATGGAAGGCTTGTTTCCCTTCCCTCTAGGGAATGTGGGATTTGATTGTGGTATGTACAAAATTTTCCAGGCTCTTTACACCAGAAGTATTTGAGCAAGTTCCAGCTGACTCCCCTCCTGTATTTGTTCGGAGTTTGCTGATTTTTTTTCCTGCCTGTTCCCAGAGTTTCTGGAGAGTGCCTGGTAATAGTTTATCATCTGGTAGAGGCTGGTATGAAGGCATTTGCTAGAAGAGGTATAAACGATCCTTAGTGTTGCAGGGACTGCCCTTTTGAAACAGCATTGTTTTCAAAAATCACTGGAGATTTTCAATGAAACAATTTTTTTTTTTTTTTCCCCCCAGGCTGGATGATTAGAACAGAATATAACATTCCCATACATGCTCAAATACAATCATCTGCCTTACACCTCCTCCTGAGCCTTCACAAATGACATATTTTATGGGAATCGCATGAAAGAATATTTTGACATTTATTCTTGACATGAATTCAGTTGTTGCATGAAAAGTGCTGAGTGTTGACACCTTTACTGAACTGTCAAAAAAACCCAACAACCCTCAACAGCCCCCACTGTAAAAACTCAACCAAGAAACCCCTGTCTATTGTCCAAAATGCAGTACTGGCAGCCACATGCCCCCACCAGTCACTGTTAGTAGGTTGCATTTTTTCCCCTCTTATATGTATGGTGCCTGTTTTCTTTAACATTTGCCACAAAAGTTTAACATGGCTACAAGGATGCTAGGAAAGCCTTTCCCCTTTCTGCTTGCTGACTCCATATCACTATTTAAAAAAATCCAACTGAACCCCAACCTTTTTAACCAAAGAGCAAGACATATATTAATGATAAATCTAAAACAACCTCAAAACATCAAAACTGAACAAACAAAACACCACTACCACATCCATAATTCTTACCCCAAAAGGGATTTAATTACCACTATTGATAGGAGGCAAACTGCTCAAACACTATTTTGGTTGTATGCAGCTATGAAAGAGAAAAAAAGAGGGAATGATGTACTAAATGAGATGTTAAATAATACTTATTACACACTGTAACCAGCTTCACACAGAGACATGCAGTCTGACAAGAGGGCCCATTTAAGCAAGCCAAAATGTAGGGAAAATATCAAAAGATCTGCTGCATATTTTTTCCAGTTTATTTTTCCCTCTTTTCCTCTCTGCACTAACAGTTTTTAACAGGCCAAAGATATTCAAAGTGAAATGTCACCATTCTTATAAGCTTAAATAAACTATTTATTAGCGGTAGACTAAGTACTCTGGAGAAATTTATTTGCCCTGGCAATAATATTTATAAATGACCTATGATATATTATGACATTGTACCAGTAGCATTGCAGTTTGCCTGTTAGGATTTAGTTGCAGTCAGCAAGTGCACTTATAGGGGGGGAATATTTCTGTGCAGGGCCAGATAAGTGTGCAGGCAGCACTTGGGAGAAGATGAAAGATAAACACAATCTTTTCTTTGACACTGGCAATAAATAAATATTGAAGCAATAAATTAAAGAATCATTCAGCTCAAAAAGAAATGCAGCCATTTTACAGTCCCCATCAATTTAATCTCTGCTGCTTGTAACAGAGAGTTCTAAATGCAGTGTGGCTAAAACATGGAGCTGAGTTCCTCAGCCACAGAATGGTGAAGGCTGCGAGACTACCAGAGGGGGAACACAGGCACCTATTGAATGTAAGGACACATGGGCTGCTCTTTACATTTCTTTTTATGACCAATGCACCAAGGCAGGAATGACAACAGAAACCCAGCAATTAGGTATTCCAAACAGAACTGCTATTTTAAGAACAACAAACTTCATGAATGGTTTTGGGGTGGAGAGTTTAGAAGTAAAATGTATATGTGCAGACAAAGGTTTAAAATTCAGATTATTTAAATGTTAATAAATACTTCATTGGAACACTTCTCCAAAATGATGCAGAAGCCAAAAACTAGTTTGCTTTAAATTATAATGCTGCTGTAAGAAATGGCTCGTGTTGGTGGCATTTGTCCTCCATCACAGGACAGATGAAAACTGAGCAAAAAAAACCCCAACAATAAAGCCAATTAATTACAAAACTAGACATCACTTCCTCAGGTTCTGATACCAGTTTCAAGCACGGAGGAAAATAAGAATAAAGGACTTCAGAATTGGGTTTCTTGAGCATTTTCAGTTAAAGACTTAATTGATTTTATGGTCATTATGATTTTATGGCATGCAACATATACACAACAAAAGATATAGGTATATATCCAGGTATATCACTGCAACAAATCAACATACTATGCAGATATCAGAAAGCAGCTTATATCTTCATTTTTATTTCCACTGAAAAAGAAGTTAAAGGAAGTAACTGTGGTGCAAACACAAATATCTCCTTGGAGTTTAAACATAGAAATCACAATTTGTAAGACCAACAAATGTCATGTAGAACATGTATTTCCAAACATCAACTCATTGAAACTACACATATACTTATGAGGTTATTCATTTTATGCTTCATTTAGTTGACATATAATTTATTAGTTAATTTCCTATACTGCACTATTCTACATTACAGTATCTCCTCATAAAATCTGCATTACTTTGGACAAATGCTATTCCACCATACTAGCCTAGCAATTATGGTGAATGCTTATGTGTTCATTCCAAGCTTTCACTGTAGTTATCTCATGCACGCAAGCCATACAGGTTGAGATTCTTAGTTTTCAGATTAATAGTGGCTTTCAATGATACATTCAGTAAAATTCTACTTAGCATTTTTTTCTGAGATCAAGATGGTTGCATAAGGAGAAAAGAAACAAAAGAACGTAATTTGAATGGCACTTGCATGAAATGTAAAAACTTTCTTTTAAATATACTGATTTGGTATGTGCACTGTCCTCAATAATATCAATCTAAAAGATTGTATATAAAGATGTATGAGAAAGAATGTGTGTAAAGTAGATGCTGAATTCTATTCTTTCCCTCTCAAACCTTGTTTGCTTTATTCCGACTTCATTGTGATATTGCTGCAGAAGCATAAGACTGACACAATAACACAAAAAGGCCACAAACCTCAGTCCTTTTGGTCCTCCTATCATATGCTGTCAGACTGATGCAGTAGGCATCAGTGCAGTAGGCTTTATACAACACATTTATAACTTTCCTTTTTGCTTAATTTTTGACCTGGATTTTTGTTTGTTTGGTTGGTTTTTTACTGATCCCTAGTTCTTCGTGCACAAAATTTTAACATAAAAAAAATGGTGAGCCCTGCTGAGATGTGGTTAGGAGCAGGTCCCAACAAAGTGCAAGTTACAGGGTGTGTCATGATTTTCATCTTTTTCAGCCTTAGCTCCTCTAGAGAGTGGCCCTGGGCAGAACCTCTACAAACTTGGCCCACGTTTCCTGTTTATAACCGAATAAGGTGTCTTTTGTCTAGTTTGCAAAACATGCACGGAACCACCCACTGCTGATCTTTAACATCTGCTTCCCAGACACGCTTCTCGCACTGCACAGCTACCTGCTTTTCTGTGATTATCTGCCAACACCATGTGAGGGGGTGGGTATAGAATGTTTTTTTTTCTCTCCAGAAATAATGACTAGGGAAAATGCAGAAAGCAAAGCAAAGTATGATATCACATTGGCTAAGGCAGCAAAATTCAGAGTCATGGTACTGCCTACAAATTTTAATTGGGATTCTTCTTATTTGTATCCTTGCCTTTAAGCACTTGTGCTAAACCCCTTTGAGCATTCAGAATTTTCTCTATGTATGGTCTAGATGCTGCCACATAACCACAAATCAGACTATGTGTCAAATCTCTGAGCTGGGCTTGAAGGAAAGAAGATCTGCCATGAGCCGGCAAACTGTTCTGCACCATATATCTGTAACCCCAGAGTGGAAAGCTTTCCAGCAAAGTGGTCATCTGCCCACACCCAGCACTCATGGATGCTGGCCATGGGAAGACATCAGCTGTGTGTTTTTGAACATCAGCATCATCCATATTTCACAGCTGATGCTGGTGAGTTCTGGGTACCTGCAGGTACCTCCTGGCAAGTGAGACCTGTATGCCAAGCTGTGTGCTGGGGATGAAATCCAGAGCAGATATGACATGGGGGAGAAAGTGCTGCCCAGTATGGCCCCATGCAGCAGCATACCTGCACCTGCAGTGCAGGACTATGGTTTTCCTCCTGGCGCTTGGTGTTCGCCGTCAGTGATTTTCAGATCAGATTGGCAGGTGAGTGATTTAGAGATTAGACTGGCAGGTCAAATCTGGTACCTGGAGCTCTGTGTAAGCCTCAGCACAGTCCCAGAAAAGAACAAGATTCAGACCAGGCTAGGGGGGAACATAAGGTGAGGTTTCAAAAGTCCAGCTCAACATGTGTGAGACCTGAGAGGTCTCTTCTTACTCCAGACCAAGGGACAGTCAACAAAGGAGCAATCAACCATCTATTTGCTCTGGAAAACAACAGGCTTGTTTTTGGCTAAATAAATTTCAACAGATCTGAGCTTTTTCTTCAAGAGAATAAGTTGTGTCCTTCAGTTTCCTTTCCTTCTTCTTACTCTCCCTCCTCCTCCCATCGATCCTAAGTTGCTGCCTAGCATCCTTCACATCTTTGTGTTGGGGCTGAGTGCAGCTGGGAGGTACATGGATGCTGTTACAATGAAGAAATGAAAAAGAATCATAAATGTAGGCTGATATATTAAAAGGTGCAATACAAGATACATTTTGTTCATTGCTCAGTCCAACTTGGTCCACTCTGCCTGCTTATTCTAGTTAAATGCACATGTCAACATATAAAAAGTTATTTCAGACTGCAGCATTTTATTACTCGGGCCAAGCCAAATGAACACAGGAATAGCAACAGTACACATGCCAAGGAAAATGAACTTTTTTTTCCTCCTACTGTGACATTTTTGGAAGCAGCCAATTATACATGAAAAAATCATGAATGAGCAGTGTAGTTTTGGAGCCATAACTTAAAGTGAAGTATTCCTTTAAATAAGAAATTAATATAATCATGACATTTTAACAGTTTTTCATGGTTCTGCATTCTTCTACAAGGACTCATTCTAAGTAAACCTATATGCTATATAAAAAGACCACAATAATCTTTTCCCACTAGTAAAATTGCTACTCTTATGAGTGTTACATATATAGGAGTTTTTACATACATAAACAGAATGTGGTCACTTGTGGGATCTATAGATTACATTGGGGGCATATTAAGGGAATAATATGTGCGCCAAATTTGTTGGCATGTTTTACAGTGTCTAGATTTTTCTATACTGTGCTATTTTGTACATTTCCTGCACTGACATAAACGACCTCATTAACAAGAAATTGTAATAAGTATACATAGCTCTTAGTAATTTCCAAATCTGATCTTTGCTGGCTACAGCACACTTCTATTTTGTGACCTTCCTCTGTATGCATAGCCTTGGAGGAGAAGGAGAAAGAGGAAAAAAAAAAAAAAAAGAAACAAAAATTCTGCTCACATAAGGGAGTTTTCTGCTGAATGATGTAACTGGTACTCCCATCAGTTCGAGCTATGGTCAGCCTGCCCAACCATCTAGCAAAATTAAGTAAATGCATAAAAGATATTTTGGGGACTGAAAATTACTGTCCAGATTCAAGCAGCTCATTTTTTCCTTCCAAGCCAAAGAAGGAAATCACACAGCAGCATACAGAGTACTCCATTCCCCATGTATAAAAGTTGTGTTGGCTTTATAGCAGTTCTTGTTGCCATTCAGTATCTTACCCCCCAAGTAGATATGTTTTAATACAGGATCAGAAGTCTATTTTTGCAATCCCAAGGCAGGGTAAAATTTTGTGGGGATTCTGGGATCTGACCCACTTGCAGTCATCGCTACAGGAACAGTTACCCTGTAGCTGCAGCTGGAAAGAAAAGTTGCTCTCAACATCAGAAATGCAGCTTTTTTTTTGTTTATTTTTTTTTCTTTACATAGAAAATTCAGAATGTGGTATAGAGGGAGAGCTGAGAGCACCTAGCACAAGCTCTACTCAGAAATTATAACAATATTCAGCATTCATAGAGCACTCACACAATTTTTTTAGACTCTAAAAGGAGGCTGAAATGTATAAAATGTAAAAGCCAGGAAAAAAAAAAAAGTAGATGAAGAAATACAAAATATAAGTCAGAGCTACATGTATGTATACACATCCATACAACTGCACACCCAGTTAACATATACAATACACCAAAAAAGTGTTGATTAAGGCAGAGTCATATCAGGCTGCAGGACAAGGCTCAAACAAAATCTGGCCTGAAGCATGATTTGGAGGTCAGTTCCCAAAATTCTCTAAGAAAATCTAATTTGTTTGCAGTTTCTACATCCAGCAAGAGTGACTTCATGTTTCTCCTCCATCCTTCTCCTCTGTCAAGCTACTACTTCCTCAACCTTATGTTTCTGCCCAGCCCTCATCTTCCAGCCACCTCCCCAGCCTCACAGATGCCCTCCCCCCACACTGCACAAACACTGTTACCCTGGGGCAATTGCCCACTAATTTAATTATGAGGGTGAATGGACAGGTCAGAGCTAAGGGACGCCCAGAAATTACTATCCTCAGGGTATTGCTGTGGTCTTGCCTACCTAGCCATTAATTTCTGAAGATGGGTATCCCATTTATATGCTAATCATACTTAAAAATTAGGCTTTATGGTGAGTATACTCTTTGGATATGGTCTTTCTGCCCTTTGAAAAATGGTTTCTAACTGGATTGCTAATTTCAGGTATGTGTGGTGGTGCTGGGAAAAGACTGTTGTGCTTCAGTTTCTGGGTACTTGGCAAGGGCCATTCTCCTTCTATGGTATTTACAGAGAAAAGAGCTGCTTCTTCTGTTTGATTGCATATACTGAGGCAAACTAAACACTGCACAAAGATGCTAATGCTCTTTGCATGGCACCCACTCAATCTCAGTATAGGTTACAGGTTTAACCTTTCACGGCTAAGACGACTTGCTCTTTGTGGCTTTAGAAACTCTCTAGATACACACAGCATCAAGTTGTGC
Organism: Megaceryle torquata; assembly: GCA_024611175.1. Classification (NCBI taxonomy): domain Eukaryota; kingdom Metazoa; phylum Chordata; class Aves; order Coraciiformes; family Cerylidae; genus Megaceryle; species Megaceryle torquata. The sequence continues at coordinate 2,304 of JANIJG010001105.1, read as the reverse complement.
AAAGCACTTAAAGGTCACAACCACTAAGCACCTTGAAAATCAGCAACAAAATTAACATTAATAAGCAGCTCATAGCAAAGCAGAGTAGGAAAGTTAAAGACAGTTGATGTGTTTGGGGTTTCTGCAAAAGAACATGGGCTTCTGCTGCCTCCTAGGGTATGTCCTCATGGCAGTGACTGGGAGATACCTAAACTCACGTTAAACTTCTCACTGCAGTGCATCTGGCAAAGTACTTATGGTGTCAGACAGGTCAAGGTGCACAAGGTTTATGTGGCCTTTCAGGTGGCTTTTCTGCCTCCCCTGGATACCGTATAGCAATACAAATCAGTGTCTGCTAGAGCTATTAACAATCAGTACAACTAGACAGTCTTAAAACAACTAACATTTTAAATAAACATTACACATTTTATGCTCATCCTATTTCTTTTTGAAGTTTCAGTGTCCCTGTTTCTCATATGTATCTCCACAGCAAGAAGAATGACCAATTTTAAGAACCCCCCCACATAGTTGCTTGTTTCAGATACTGAAGCCTTAAGAAACATGCAGAGTAGTAGGAGATTTATGACATTATTGCGGAGCTGAAAACCTGTAATCTCCACTCCTGGAGAGGCCGTGGAAGCTGTATGACCCAGATACTGCATCCAGATGGAGATCAGATTGGACATTTGACCAGACCTGGCAGCAGACAACGTGACCCTGTACTAGCCCACATTTTAAACTACACTGTTTTGGGCACTTCCCGTAACTGTTCGACTTGCTTTACATGCCATTGCTGTATGCTTCACATCTTAAAAAAAAAAAACCAACAACAATTCTTTTTTGTGTCAGTTATAGCCTCCTATTTTTGTTAGCATTTTTCAGAAGTGAAAATAGGACTGAATTTTCAGTACTTCTAGTTATCAGGTTCTGAAATCACTGAGGCACAAGACACTGTCATATTCTATATGTGCACTTTAACAGTGGGCTGCAGGTCTCAGAAACATAGACCTGTCAATTTGGTACTTAATGATTCCCCTTAAACAGGAGCAAAGCCTGCCATTGTATTTTTAGTGATTATTTCTTGATCTACCCGCTACACAATATTACTAGACAATTGTGCTAGACCTGCAGTAGAGATTGTAGGGTGCTGCAGAGACTAAATCACTTCCTGAGGTCCCCTCCAAGTTGAATTTCCCTGTGATCCCAAAATATTTTATGTTACCACAACCATAGAATTGAGAGTGCTAGCTACAGACTGATGTGACAGCAGATACAGGCAGAGACAGGCATTTTAAGTTCAAAGAAAGATTAAAGGAGAGATATTTAGGATTGCTCAGTCCACAGAAGGGCACTGAACTCTTAAGCAAGCTGTGTTTGAGCCTGTGAGGAATACCTCTAGATGCTGTGTGACATACTTCTGGATAAGGTCTTTATACATCTCTCTGTATGATAGTATCCCAATACCTTATAGAAGCTGGAGTAGCACAGTACTGTTCTATAGGGGGGTAGACTATGTCTTGTTTGCATTTGGGCTGAGGTTTTCTGGTAGAGCCCTCTGGGTTTCTGAAGCTGGAGCTCCACGTGTGAGCCAAAAGACTGTACCTCATTTATTTCATTCTATTCACAGTCAAAACCAATCCACACAAAACCATTTTATCCTGCAGAAAAACACTTGCTGATAATGAAAAAAAGCACTGTTCTTTAATTACAAGACCATGAATAAATACCTAGATAAACTTCTGAGTGATTTAGTATTATTTAATTGTTTTCTGACATTGCATAAAATGCACTCAAGGATTAAGCTTATAAGAAACTAAGCACTGTACTCAGGTGGTTAGAAGAGATCTGAGATACTCTCCACCACCTCACCTCCTCAGACTCAGAATCCAGTCCCTTCTGGTCTCAAAGGACTGCAGTGTGTAACAGACACATTGACTAACATGTGTTTTACTAAAACACCCCAGAACACAGCACTGAAATCAAAACCAAACTTCTAAACAAGAAAAATATGTATATAATTTATCAACATTATTTACTAGTAGGAAAAGTATTTACGTTGTAGGAGTGAGTATGTATTACTGATCTGCTCACTATTTTCTTGCTACATAAAATTTAAAGCTATGTGTTGCAAACAATAACCTGATGGTAAATATAGGGAGAAAAGAGTTTCTCAGTTTCTTGGCATTCGATATCTCTTTTCCTTACTTCATAAGCCTTTATACACATTCCTTTATATGAATTTACTATTCAGTGAAAATTTTCTTCCCTGGATACAGCCAACATTTCTAGGCAGGTTATCACAGTATTCCAATGTATCTTGGCGGG
>JANIJG010001104.1:0-11436 GCA_024611175.1 Megaceryle torquata | reverse complement strand
GATGTCCCTGCTCTCAGCAGGGGGGTTGGACCAGATGACCTCTAGAGGTCCCTTCCAACCCAGACATTTCTATGTTCCTATGCTGTGTTAAAGAAATGATCTCTTAAAACGAAATACAAAATAACATGTGTGCCAAAAGGTCAAGATCAAATGCAGTTTTGAGTCTTCCTTACCCTTTTTTCTCTGGACAAAGGGATTAGAAGGTGCTTGCTAGCTCCTGCTAGAAGTAAAGATTGGCAGTACTTTGGGGAGGGGCCACAGCAGGGTGATGGGTGGAAGTGACAAAAGAAAGTGGCTACTCTAAAATATGAATTCTAAAAGTTGGTAAAACAAAATTAAGCAACTATTCAAAAGCATGAGCTGTGTAGATGGCATCTGTAACAATTACAGCTAATCAAAGAAACGCCTTTCATCACCATCCAACACGTCTCATATTATCTCACAGATAATAACACATGTCCAGAGGCAGCAGAGGGAAGGAAGCTGCAACTAGCCACCAATCCCATAGCCACTAATCCCATCCTCTCCAAACACTTCTGGTTTCAACCTGGCAGGTCCACATCACCTAAAGCAGCCATGTAAGACTTTAAGAAAGAGGTATAAGCAGATCGTAGAGTTGAGAAGAGTTTGAGGAAGAGCAACTGTCCCAAAAAACTATAGTTCCAGAAATACACAGAATATTTCGACAACTAGTTGCTGTGCTATCATCTGTCATGTAATACTCTTTTAGTATCATGAAAAAAAACAGTTCTTGTCCCTTTTCTCACTCTGCAATAGGTAAATAATACGACACATTATACAGACAGAGATTAAGCTAGGGACCAAACTGATTAAGGTCACAACTAACTCATGCTAAAATAGACTGGAAGTGCAGAGCTGTGTTTTCAGCACATGCCTAACTCATTACATAATGTTCTCATGCCATCAAACTTCCTTTCAGCCAGCACCTACAATTCATACTCAACTGCAGACAGTCAGCTGGGAGAACTCCCCTAGAAGGGACAAGCAGGTATCGTTTCTGTGAAAGTCGATTGCTGCTTCTCCCTGGGTGCATGAATACCAGGTACATGTAAATAAGCCCAAAGCCTCTATACTGACCAACTGTCAGCTCTACTGATGGATTTATATTAATTTACACTCTTTCACTTACCCACATCCTCTCCAGGTATCAACACATTGCAGAAATTCTGGTAGAGATCTGATTCAGACTGGGGGGAATTGCTCTTAGAAGAAATCCATCTCTCAGCGCCAACAAGGAAGACCTGAAGACCCAGAGTATTTCTGCCAACAATTTCCTTAGCTTTGCAACTCTACAGAATATGAATTCTGGTCAGAATTCACTGCAGCACCTGCCCTGCCCCTGAGAACTAATGCATGGCTAACCTGCTCAGGAGGTGCAGACACCTTAGTGTTTGTAACAGAATTTAGCGTTGCTGCCATTTTACAGACAGGGAAACCAAAGCAGAGGGATGAAGAAACATGTCTGTTCTGCTGCCAGAGCTCCAAACTTACTGAGGATGCTGGGACCTGTACTCCATGCTGCTTTAATTATTAGGCCACATAAAGCAGGCATACTGTTGTATGACATGCTCTGAAGATCCAACTTTCTCTGACTCCATGAAGGAAGCATAAATACAGCCTCAGCAGCTGCAAGTGCATTAACTCAGTTTGTGATCTCCACACCGAAACCTGCTTTTCAAAAAAAAAAAAAGAGAAAAATTCACCAGGAAGCTCTCAGGAGAGTGAGTGCCTGGCCTCTGGGGCTATACCATTTACTTTGTCATCTGCTTTGTCTAGGTTGCCTCTAGCATGCTAGGAATATTCTGTCCCAATAGAAATTGAATTGCCTTCACTTGCAGCAAGTATTTCAAAACCACTTCTTAATGGAAGGATTCTTGCTGCATTAACTGTTGTGGAAATTATTAAGAGTGCATTTGTCCAAGACAGCACAAAAAGTAGATACTTATTACAGCCTTGGATACAAGCCAGTTAACAGAATAGACAGCTTGTTTTTAAACAGTTCATCCTTTAGAATATTTACCAACCAAGGACTGGCTACAACAAGGCTGGTAAAGAACACAGCAGCAACAACAGCAAGTTCTATGGGCGAGTGACAGATTTAAGGGAGAAAGGGGGTTCCCAGCTAGCCAGTGAAACCGAAGGAACCGCAGCAGGACCCACCAGAAGCCCGCAGCTCTTGCGGCCAAGGCTGGAAGGCTGATGTCAGCCAACTGCGGGAGATTTCAAGGGCACTGTGGAGCTCGAGCGAGCCGGAGCGCTGCAAACGGGGTGCAGCAGGCTGTGCAGCAGTTCACACGGAGGGCTCTGCATCCTGCTTGTAGGTCCACAGACCAGGGATGTGTCCTAAATCTCTGCCAAAATGGTGGGCAGAGCTGAAAAACAGTGTTACTATGGAGAAAACCCCTGAGAAGTCTGATGTATCCACTCAGACAGACCTGGAAAGGATGGTACGGGTGGTAGGCTGCAGCAAGTGCCCAGCCCTTTCTCCTGATGTGAAGGTAAGTACTTGCAAAAGGTGTGTGGAGGGTGAGGATCTGTTACGCCAGGTGGCTGAGTTGCAAGAAATAGTCCTAGGCTATGCAGCTCTAGAGGCACTGAGATAGAGAGAGATAGGTGGTTTCAAAACCACGTTCCTGTAGCAGACACCACTGAAAAAAAGGCACCTTGGACACTGGTGACCCAAAAAAGGACTCTGCTTCATCCTCCACCCTCTAACATAACCACCAAAACCAGATAGGAAGCTCAAACACCTATAGACACCCACAAGCAAGCTCTACATGGAGAAAGTTCACCAGCAGCATATGGTGGGTACCATAACAGTGCTCTGTTAAAAGGGCACCGAGGCATCCATCTGCTGACCTGACAGGCAGTCACAGGAGGTATTCCGCCTCCCAGGAGTTAAGATCCAAGACAATGCCAAGAGGGTGCCACAGCTTGTCAAAAGCACTGACCATCTGATCCACTGTTACTCTTCCATGTGGCCATTCATTTTACCAGTTAGAGGAAAGGGGGCAGCAAGAAACAGGTGAATAATGAATATCAACTCCTGGCTATGTGGCTGGTGCCACTGCAAGGGTTTGGGGTTTCATGACAAGGAGACATTCTTTGATGACTATAACCTGCTAGGGAGGCATGGAATCCACCTGTCTTGAGGCAAGGGCATCTTTAGCAGCAGGCTGGCCAGCTTGGTGAGCTGGGCTGAAGGACTTGAGGGGTGGGGTCCAAGATGAATGTGCCATCACACCCAACTGGGGAGTAAGTCAGGCCAATCAGAGTAGCAACAAATGTTTCTTAGCTGCCTAAGTAGAAAGTCAGAAGGCCAACCACTTCAGGGGTGTGTATGGCTATGGCGGATCCTTTTGAACCCCTCTGGGGAAATCTTACTGATTAATTAAGTCTCCGAAATGCCTGTACACCAGTGCAGAACGGGGACTAAACAGGAAGAACTAGAGATCTGGATGCAGTCACAGGGCCATGATCTCACTGCAATTAGGGACACATGCTGGGGTGGCTCACATCACTGGAATGCTGTCATGGACAGCTACATAGTTTTTCAGAAAAGCAGGACAGCAAGGTGAGGTGGTGCAGTTGCTCTTTATGTGAAAGAGTAACAGGAATGTATCAAGCTCTGCCTATGGGAGGATGAAGAACATGACTACGGGCATGAATCGAGGGGCAGGCTAATACAGGTGACAGTGTTGTAGGTGTTTACTACAGGCCACCTGATCTCGAAGAGGAAATTGATGAGGCCTTCTACAGTGGGCTGAAAATAGCCTCATGATCACATGCCCTGGGACTCCAATCACCCTGATATTTGCTGGAAAGGCTACACAGACAGGCATGGACAGTCCAGGAGGATCCTGCACAGCACTGATGATACAGCTGGTGGAGGTGCCAACAAGGAGAGCTGTGCTGCTGGACCTTGTAATAACAAGCAAAGAAGGACTGGTTGCTTTACTAAATGGAAAATGTCACCAGCAGGTGAAAAGAAAAAAGTAATTCTTTCACACGCTCTATTCCAGTTTTGCTAATCCTTAAGCCAAGTATGAGCATGCAGGCTTTCCAACACTTCTGCTCTTTTTAACAAGTATTCAGACAAAAAAATGCCCCACCTCGTGGACAAATTTAATCCAACTGATTTTCCTTGCACTCTCACCTTCCAAAGGGGGGAAGTATAACAGATTAATCTGCAAAAGCAGCTCTACCATCTTTTTAGGTGGCCAAGAAAAATATAATTCTAGATTCAGTCAGGTAGCATCTCTCATGCACGTGGCCACATCAGGTGTTTGGATGACTGCTCAAGAAAACAGTAGCCAGGAATCTACTGATGTTATTGAGAACTTGAAACAGCGTAGGGGAAAAGAGATGGTGGACCCCTTGCAACGTCGTTAACATAGCCAACAAGTTGAGATATGTGGTATTACATAAAGATATGAAGAACCATATGTTGTTAACATTAACAATTTTACTTCTGTTTTAACCTCACAATAAGCTTCCTGTTTCTGCACCATTCTCTTATAAATGTATCAGCCTCAACCCCCCAACACCTATGTTCTCAGCTTCTCAGCCTAGCCAAACTATCAGCCTTTCTGAGGACATTTCTTGGATGGCCTTAAACCTGAAAGGTCATCGGCTTTTATAAAATAGGTACACTATAAAGAATTCTGCCCACAGGCACACAACGTAGTAGGCTGATATTAACTGTTACCCACTTTCACCCTCCTTCCTGCACATCGAGTATGGCTAAGCATGCAAGTGCTTAAGGTGCCATTTTTATCAGAATCTGTTTCTGCACTTATGGTAAAACTTATCCGCTGCACCACAAGTAGTTGCTATACACAATTTCTTAAGACCTTCCAGCAAATCCCCCCCCCCAAACATTAAAAAAATAAAATAAAATAAAATAAAATTTTGCAATGAGCATGAGAGGTGCTACTTTTTATGAGCAAATTGGATTCACAACACTAGCAAACTCTGCAAGGCATCTGAATTTGTCTGCCTGCATCTGTTTTATTTTAGTACTTGATCTATCTTCCCCATGTTTTAAAAATGTTACAGAACTGCAGTTAAAGGCAATTCTAATTTATTTTCTGTCTGTAATTATTTATGCCAAATAAAAACCGCAGAGACAAAGTACAGCAGATGGAATCTTTTTCCCACATTTTTTTTGCATAAACATTCTAGCTGAATGAAGGGATAAACCAGCTGGAGAAGTGAAACATCCTCCTAATAAAAATGTAATGCTTTAGACAATGCTCTTAAAGCTTCCCTTAAGCTTTCTTCATAGCTATCAGGAAGAACTAGGGTTAAGGCATTTCTCTTCTGAGTTCTGCTCTGGGCATATTCCCCCACGTGTGATGCTCAAGTGATAAGAGCCGTCCATCTTCCCTAGCATATAGCACTGAAGGAAAATGAGCAGAGAACAGCACAGACAAAGCACAGTTAACACAACTCCATCTACCCATCTTTACCTAAAGAAAATTATATCCTTTTATAGGCTTTGTGCAGAAGTACACGGCTGAACTACAAGTTCTCTTAACAGTGTATGTGAATTAGCACTATGGACAAGGGCAGGGCTGGCCAGATGATACTTTAAGACCTCCAGCAAGAACACACACAGAGTAACAAAAAGGTGATCACTCAAGTTGACCAATGCTTCTCCTCAGCAAAACAGTTTTTCAGACTGTGATGAAATTACACATGCCATTAAATGAACAACTTTAGAAAATATATTTTCAAGCACAGAGATTATGTTGACTGACAATAAATGGCTGTGACTCTTATTTCTAAAAGCTACTGCTGTCTGCCTACATAGCTACTGCTACAATATCACTTATATACAAAACTAACCTTAGTTCTCAGTAAATTACCTTCCTTCATTCCAAAGAATCACTTCACAAAATATTGCCTCTTTATATATGCATAAATGAAGCAACTATAGACAGACACACATACCTCTAGCAGCAATAATTCTATCAGAACTTCTTTTCTTTTAAAAAGACACATGTTCACCTGACAACGCTTCAAACTACGCAAAAACTCTCCAACCAAATAACTCTTAACTAGCTCTACAATATACTGTAATACTGCCGTGTAACTTCCATGAGGTTTCAGCTATGAAGGCAAAAGCATAAATATGGGCATCCACGTCATGTTTCTGTACTGGTGAACTCCTCTGTGACTTTTTCCATTACACAACTGTGCCATTTGACGATTCCACTCACTAAGTATTCATTCTGAGCTCCGCTGGGCTACTATCATTGGTAGATGATGAAATAATCTGGACACAAATATTCTGCAATTGCACACAGAGGCAAGGATACAAGGATACAAGCCAGATACAGCCAGAACATCCTTCACAGAAGACAGTGTCTATGACAACAGAAGAGGAGCCTCAACTGTTTATATGAGGTATTTTTTCATGGTGTATTAAAAAAAGACTTGGAAATCACAGATCCAAAAAGAGTGGAAGACAACAGCTGCTCTCCACAGTAGCTAGTCATACAATTAGGTTAGATCTCCAAATAACATTCTGGGCCTATCGTCACTGTAGGATTAGATAAGTACAGGTTTTCCTGACTTGTAACATTACAACTGCAGAGTATGCTTAGCCTCATCTCTTCATACACTATCCATTGTCCCCTCCCACCACTTCCAGACTACAAATCTGAATTTCCATAGAACCCTCTCAAAATACTTCTGCGAAAGCCATGAATAATGAAGATCCAAGGAGGTCACTTCAAGGACAAGTAAGATGGGGGTATTTTGTAACACCTATAGGTAGAAATATCAAGAGAACCAAGCTGATGCTAGTGACAGGGATGGAATTAGATCAAAGAAAAAATGACCTAACAGAGACTTGCAGGTTTTGAAAGTGCTGCAAGATTTAATAGTCAGAAACCAACATCTCTGATCAAAGAACTAGAGATAGTGTAAGAGCTACAAAGTCATGAGATAAGATGTTTTACTACAAGACTTAAAGAATTTCACCAGTGTAATTTGTCAGGTGATTGAAGTCACCTGAGTGACATATTCAAACACCACCGCAGAGAAATTGCATCACATACTAAATGTCTCTTAGTGTCAAAAATTTAAAAAACTCAACAGATGAAAACTCAGGCTACATCAGTGCAAATTAGCAGTAAGACTTCCTGAGGGAGAGACAATCAGCCATTGGAAATACTAAAGGTAACTTCCAAGAATAGCTGCAAATACTTCACATCGTGACGTCTACACATTAGACTTTATTGTATGTATCCTATTATACACAAGATACGCTTGGTCAAGTGTCTCTGAAAGACTTTTATGAAATATATGTCACCAGTCTCAGATAACTAACTCAAAACAACTAATACATCAGTCAGATTAATTTGTCTAAAGATCCCTTATGTTCTTAAAAGTCTGCTGCTTCAGTTATGTCTGAACCCCAAAAAATAAACCAACCTTTAAATACAGCTTTTTCTTTGACTACCCACAACTCTGTATAAAATAGAAATAAAAAATCATCATTGCTAAATCATCAGTAAATTCTTTCACATTTATTAGCTCCTTTAAGATGGACTGTTGTGGTACTGGTCCTTTTGATAATGAAACCAGATGAGACAGACAGACACAGATTTGGTTTTAAGAAGCAGCAATCATCAACTAAAGAATCCATTTGTGAGCAAAACCTCTTAGCATTTGAATTTCCATTACAAGAATTTCCTTAGCACTGATCCAACAGAACACTATTCCTCAACTATGCATTAAAGAACTTTTTTGAATTAGGACTGCATCCCTCAGATAGTCAAACAAAAACATACATCCTTGATAGTTTATTTTTTCTTAAGTTTCTCTGTGATAATTTTGCTGAACGCTCCAATATTTGAACACTGACACACAAGAATATTCTTGAGATTAACCAAACTAGGCAAGAATTAATTTCACAAGATTACTTAAGGCATCTGTACTGAAGATTCATTTTTGTCATCTGTCACATAATGCTTTGAGGCCTTGGTCCATATACTCTGGTTTCTAGCTCTTGGTTTTCTGTCCAGGACATATGTATCCTGGATAAAATCCTGGAAAATACCCAACTGCATATTCTTATATCTAGTTCATATCACACACGATGAGGCAGGGGAAAGATGAGGAGGCATAGAAAAAGAAGAGGGAACATTAAGACAACCGGCAAGAGTAAGAACCTAGGCTTCTCCACATCTGCCTTAGAGTCCTGACACAGTTGAGATTCCCCCTTAGAGCAAACTGAATTACCCATCCAATACACATAACAGAGGAAACCCCCATCTGTTTTGATGGACATACCACTATGAGACAATAAAAATGACCAGCACAGACTCAGTTTGTTCTGCTTCATCAGCACTTAAGACATCAGAAGAACGATCGTGAAACTTGAACAGGCCATGCATATTTACCCAGTACCATGTGTACAGGCCCTGTGTATTTAAAGACCATATTTATATTGGGGTATTTGACCAACTACATCCTTTCAATAGTTACTTTCACCACTCTTTCAAAGTATTCTGATGACCAGATTCCATTGCAATTGGAAATTCTTGCAGAACTTCTATGTATGGGCAGTTTGGGATGAGCAGGGTGATGAATTCATGCCCTCGTTTCACTGGGACAGAATCATAGCCCTGCTATGGACTGCAGGCCATCAGCAGGTTGGAGTCAGCCAGAGCAGCTGACCTGAGCTGGCTACAGGTGTGTCCCAGACCAGAAATGTCATGCTCACTATAAAGGTGGAAGTTTGGTTGGGAGAGGGGTGTCTTCTGCTTGGTCTCCTCCTGGCCTTGCTCCTCTGAGGACTGCTTTCCTGTTTGTTGGGACCACCATATATTTGCTGGGCTGAGTAAACGTTGTTTACTTTATACTGGCATTAGGTATCACCTTGTGTGTTTCATTAAATCTGTTTTCATTTCAATGTGAGAGTCTCTTCACCTTTTCCCATCTCCCTTCTTGACTGGGGAGGGGTGATGGGGTGACAGAGCAACTGCCCGAGTTTAGCCCTGGATATGAGCTCAATGTAGATAACTCACTAAGCCATTTCTTTATCCTGACTGTGTATTTGTGACTACCTATGTTGTGTGGGGTTGGGCACGAGGCAGATAAGAGGAAGAAAGAACTCAATCAGTTTATCTAAAACACTGGGGAAGTGGCAGAGCAATGGGATTTTTTTTTTTTTTTCCTGTTTTGATTTTGAAATGAAAACTTCATTTCAATATTAAAAAAGCTATAGAGAATGGTAAAAATTAAGTAGGCTGAAGATAAAGTGGCTTTTATTGAGTTGATGTAACTTTTTAAAATTTTATTTCAACTTTCAGCATTTATCAAGTTAAATTCATTTTAAAATCCCCCAAAACCAAGGCACTACTCATGTCCCAAGAGTGTCCTTTGATACCAGAACTTCCCTAAGAAAACTGTGAAAGTCTTGCATTAAGTTCTACAATTCCCTTTGCCCTAACATATGAAGGGAAGGAAGTAGATAGCTGGATAATGCACAACACACACGTACCAATGCATGCTTCTTAACAACAGCCGCATTTCCTTTTTTGTACCATTTGCAGTATCTTGCTCCATATTTTGGATCATAATATTCTGGGGACCAAGCCCAAGATTTTGTCCGTGGTTATACTGCACCTAGCACATTAGTTAAGGTCCCTGAACACAGTCCCCAGACACCACAACAACACAAAGAATAAGCAGAATATTTATTTTCAACTAACTGGCGGAGGCACCTGAAAGCACTTACACCTATCGTAGTCATGTCAGTGTGGCAGAGAAACACCAGGGGTGAAAATTATATACCTGCATTTGATTTCAGTTATACATGGCATAAAAATGGGTGTTTGGAGGGAGCAAAAAACCCCTGTTTGTTGCTTGCTGAAAAGGCTCCCTTTCATTTATGCAAGGGCTGCAAGCAGCACGCATGTACAAATAGAAAGGACATGACATCATTGAGTGACTACACCACAGGAAAGACTGTTCTCGTTGCAGATTCTTCTTCATACAGTGATACAGGCTTGTGAATACAGTCGCATTCTCACACTGAAGACTTACATAATCAAAGTATGCAAGGCAAGAAAAATATCTGATCTTATTTTAATATGCATCTTATTTAAGAGCAAGTTACCAAGTTTAAATATTCCTCTGTTTATTCTCTAAAATATTCTGAGACTTAAGTAGAATTAATTGCCTCTACCTATAATCAGAATTCACTAACCTTAACATATAGTGACGTAACTGCCTTTCCCCTCCTATAGTGACATACACAGAGGTACGAGAAGTAAAAAATATCTTCAACCATACAGCTGCCTACAGAAAGTATCCAGAATGAATGAGCTAAAACTATAAAAATTACATTAAAAAATCATTTTACACCACAGTTTAAATTGGGCACAAAACCAAATATTTTCTGGGTGTACATTTCCATTTATAAAGATCTTATCTTACAAGGGTCAAGTGCAAGCACTGCACGAAGGTTCCTATGTGAACTTTATCTGCAATCTGATCCTTGCGTGGCATGCTAAGCCCTGCACTGTACTATGATTTAATACTGGACTTCAGCAGTTACAAATGATGGACTATTTAAAGGCATGCGACTGTGACCCAGAGAGGTACAAAAACATTCAAAACAGCATTTTATTTTGGTTTTGGGAAGGGTGAGTTTTAATTTGAAAAAAAAAAAAAAGATAAAAAACTGGCCATTGACATTTTAAAAATAAATAAATCGTATACATTAAATAAACCATTATGCCATTTTAAGCTTGAAACAATGAAAGTCTATAGGTACCCCTCTATTTTTCCCCCCAAGTTTTCACAGCACCAGAGGAAAAAAAACCAACCCAAATCTTCACATTTTGTTATCACTTGCCAACCTACTAAAGCTTGCTATTTAATGATACCAGTTGAGAAAACAGTGTGAAGGCTCAGTAAAAGTGATTTAGAGTCCCATATCATGTGTTTCATTTCAGGCTGGCGGATGGTTTTGCCCATCCTTCTAGTTTGTTTTTAAATAAGCATCAGCAGTTATACAACTGTCTAAAATCTGAAAGAATTTCCCCACTAAACGTGCTCATCTTGACTCTACAAAACGCTAATTGGGAAATTTAGGGTGAGCAGCATCTACTGCAAGATTCAAAGTTGTCAATGTTTACCACATGCACTTGTCACAAAGGTGTGTTCAGCACCTTGTAGCATGCACCCAGCTGCCCCGTGGAAGAATTTCACCCAGGTACAACAGCTTTTACCCATGACTGAAGAAATCCCCACAACTGCTGCTGACTTGGGGGGGGGGGGGGGGGAAACACCCCCGGCGGAACCCGGGGGCGGGGTGCTGGGGTTTTTTAAAAAAAAAGGGGTTTTTGTTTTCAAAAGGCCTAGCTAGCCGGGGCCACTGTTTAATTCAGGGGG
>JANIJG010001103.1:0-23574 GCA_024611175.1 Megaceryle torquata | reverse complement strand
TCATCAATAAAGATGTTGAACAGGACTGGGCCCAGTACTGATCCCTGGGGGACACCACTGGTCACCGGACACCAACTAGATGCAGCACCATTCACCACCACCCTCTGGGCCTGGTCATCCAACCAGTTTTTAACCCGGAGAAGGGTGCACCCATTCAAGTTGTGGTGAAGTGCATATGGTATGGTAAAGAAAACACTACATGTAAACAGATCTAGCTTTAAATGTAGGCAGATTTAGCACAGAAATATGGCAGCTAAACAAAATTATGAGATTTTTGCTAGTGTTAATAAGGGTTCATGAGCTTTCAACATAAACATTTAACTTTTCAACAGAAACTAAGGAAATGAGAATATGACTTTTTTAATATGAAAGAGAGATCTATCTTTGTAAACATATTTAATTCTTGTCACACCAAGTGTGAGTGGAACTAAATTTCAATGTATTAATTGAAATATTTTTAGTTAAATGAATTGCAAATTATATATTTTTTTTTACTGACTAATTTTATTTTATGATGTTAAGAGCTGCCAAGTACTTTTTGAAAGCATTTTGCAGATGTATGGTGCAGTATGCTTGTACCATTGAATGCCATCTGCTGTCTAGGATTAAATGCACACTGGTTTTACTTTTAATTCATACTGAACATGAAGAATGAATGTGACCCATGTACTGCAATTTGGCTCAGTCATTGGCAGGTGTACATTTAACACATAAAACATATTTGTAATTATAAGGTGGCCATTTACAAGCTCCCAGTTGGGTAAGTAGCCATTAGTAACAAATAATTGCATGCCAGCCCATTATGTTCCCAACCACTATACCAGAAAAAAGACTAGAAAAGATGACAGGATAAAGCATTGCCTTACTAATAACCATGTAACAGTTAGATAATTTATACTGAAGAATTTAAATCTAATAAAGACTTTAAAGACTTTGTTTCACATATAAGTGGAGACCTGCAAACACAGAGTTGGGAGCATTAAGGATATCTGAGTAAAGTTATAAAATACCCTATGGTGCTTTTATTATATTCACCCTGCAGTTTTCTGTTGACATTAAAGTTCCTCTTTTGAAAGTCATTTGCCTCAGTCTTCAAATATCTGCTCCACAGAAAAAGAAATGCCTGTGCTAATTTATCACCCTTTACAACAGAAGATGACAAATTATCCAGAACAAGTCACAGTCTGAATGCTGAAATCTTTGACCTTGATCCAGAAAAAAACAATTGATGATGTAATAAATGCATGATTAGTAAATGATTCTTCAAGAATTTCACGTAGAACCACAATGCTGAATTGTGTTCAGATGTACAGTCTTGTATTCACTGAAGACAGTAACAGAATAAGTCTTAGGAGGAGCATCTGAGTGAACTGGGGTTGTGCACTCTGGAGAATAGAAGGCTGAGGGGAGACCAGATCGCTCTCTAGAAATACCTGAGATTGTGGTGAGGTGGGCGTTGATCTGTTCTCCCAAGCAACAAGCAACAGAACAAGAGGCAATGATCTCAAGTTGTGCCAGGAGGTTTAGATTGGATATTAGAAAAAATTTATTCACTGAAAGAGTTGTCAAGCCCTGGAACAGACTGACCAGGGAGGTGATTGAATCACCATCCCTGGAGGTTTATAAAAAATATAAAAGGTTGTAAACGTGGCACTTAGTGACATAGTTTAGTGGTGGGTGGGTTTAGTGTTAGGTTTAAGCCTGGACTCTATGATATTAATCTTTTCCAACATAAATCTTTCTATTAAAAAACAAACATACAAAACCCCAAGAATTGTCCCAAATTCAATTGGACAAAATACTTCTTATAATATTTAATATCACAGCCTTGATTTGCTAGATTGGAATGTACTAAACAAGAAATAATTACTTCTCTTGATGTAACTAAAGGGACTGTGCATATAATAGAAGATTTCTATATTTAACATCTTGCCTGAACATTGTTTTTATTCTTCTTTTCATGGAAAACTAGACTAGCTTAGCCATATTCTCTGTGTCTTTGAGGTTTTTTTCCTAGAAATTTATTCAGTCATTGATGGTTGTGAATTTTAACAGAAGGATAGAAATTCTGAGGCTGCATCTTGCTTTTCTCGGGAGAAAGTCCTGTCTCCTGGAAATGATCCATTTTAGGGGAATTTCTGCATTGTGGGCTCATAGCTTGTTAGATACTTCACCTATAGCCTTCCCTCATGTCAGTAGGGGCACAGTGAGGTAAGACTTGGCAGTGTACTTACATCCTGATTTCCAGCTGCTGCTGAGCAGTTTTTTTCACCCTTTCTTAATTACATTATCACAGAGGCATTACCAGCATCACTGATGGTCTCAGCTTTGGCTGGCAGTGGGTCCATCTTGGAGTTGGCTGGAACTGACTCTGTCAGACATGTGGGAAGCTTCTGGAATCTTCTCACAGAAGCCACTCCTGTAGCCCCTCTGCCACATAACCCAAATATCTCTATATTGTTACCCTACATGCTAATGCACTGCAGATTCACACTTCTATCCCAGGCAAGGGTGTTCTTAGTGTCTGCTCTACAGAGCTATGCTGCTGACAGAAGGACTGCATCTCTCCTGCTGTTAAAATAAAATGTTGCCATTTCCATTATATGCCTATACTTAATTTTCAGTAGTGAAACTATATGAGCTGTTTTATCATCATGTACTACTATATATATAAGTATGTATTATACTCCTTATATATGATTCACAGTGAGTAGATCTCACAGTTACAATACCTTACTACTGAATAATTATTATCTATTTCTGACAGAAAACAATAACAGTAATAAACGACTGATTAAACTGTATCCTTGTATAAGCAATTATACCATTCCTTAGATGAACATATGCCTGAGTCTCACCAGACCTGAATATCTTTTATTTCAGTGTTCTGTAAGAATAAATCTGTGAACTAGAACAATGTATGAGTCATCTCTAAGGGATATCTGTAGATGAGGTTTTTGTTTGTCTGTTTGTTTTCTTGTGACTGGAAAGAACAGAGGTTCTTGAAAATGTAATCTTAGCCAAAAAAAAAAAAAAAAAAAAAAAGAGAGAGACGATAGCTGTGTATGTAGAATATTTTAACTGATATACAGAAATGTTTGTTGAGGTGTGTTGGATGGATGTGAGGACAGAGCCTTGCACTGGCTCAGAAGATCATGAGTAAATCCACCAGCCACAGCAACAGGACACCTGCAATGACAGACTCAGAAAGCACTGATGAAACCATACAGGCAGGAACAGGAATGACTTTGTCCACCTTTCTTTAGAAAGTACAAAGTAAAAGGAGTCATTCCTGGCACAGAAGAGTGAACCCTTATTGGCAGTGACTACAGTGTTGCTTTGGTCCCTTTTCAGCACGTGCAGTACTCTCAGAGCACTGCCAGTTGACAGAGATGCGCAGTGATCCCATGCCAGGCAGTAGGGCTTGGCAGGGAGCCCCTGGGGCGCTGTGATGTGGTCCTTTCCAAAACTTCAGCAGCAGCTCTCTGTCCCTTGCTATAAACCTATGTTGGCGGGCAAAATGCACTTGCTTGGGCTGAGCCATCAAGCTGTCCAGGACAGCACTGCTTCCAGAATTGAACCCTTCATTCTACAAAGCACTGTGCTGAGCTGTCCTGGGACATTATGGGCTGATTTGCTCTTTGATGGACAGTGCAAGGGGAAAAACGTAATTTCTGTATATTGTAGGATCCTAAGCAACATCTATATAAACATGACTTTTTGCTCAAAAATTTGTCTTTAAATCAAGAAGCCTGTTAAATGAATAGTACTTCATGCTCACTTTACAGTCAGTAAAAAAAAATATCCAGAGGGGCCCTCCATCTAAAATCCACATTTCTTTCTGGAGATGCTTTTCTCTCTTTATTGATTACATAAAGAGACTTGACACTTGTCAAATGCTAGGAAAGATAAATCTGAACAACAGTAATTGGTGGTCTTCTACTAACTGAGTTTGATGTGCTTCCTGATTTTTCTTCTTTTCTTATCTTGCATCTTTTAATTACTGCATTTTACTTTCTTGTTGTAAAGTTACTATTCATGTATAATAACAATGACTAGCTGCTTTTTTTTTCTTATTGACTAGGAAAATTCACTAAAAATCTCTTGATATAAATCAAGCAGACAAGTAAATACAGAGAAGTAAGATCTGTGGTTATCTGAAATACTTTTCCCTATTCTTCAACTACCAGTAATATACTTCTCCTTCCTGTAGTCTTTTCATTATAAATTCTGTCTTGGAGCACACTGACAAAGAAGTAAGTTTTTCCCTGTTTGTTTTGTTTATAGGAAGATATGACACTTCTTTTCTCATATATTTTGTTCCACGTTTTGTAATTTTATAGGTCAATGATCTCTTAATATCTTTTGGAGAAACTCACTCTTTATAATAGTATGGGTACAAATTTATAATAGCTAGGGCATCTACTTATTTAGAACACATTCAGTCCTTGGGGGCTTTGAAGTTTGACTTTGTTGGTTATAGGCTTTTTGCTGTTATCTTAGTACTCTGTCTTAATCTTTACTGCCAGTCTTTCAAGTCAGTATTATATATATATATTATATAATACGGAGTATTGAAACAGATACCTACACAGGGTAGTGTTTCAGGCACTTATAAAGAGCCTCATTTACGTAGTATTGGAGCATTTCATTATCTTCAACCTTTTTATTCTTAAATGTCTTAGGGTCTAAAGTACTCTTATCTCCATTGGCAAACAGGCTAGTAAGAGATGCATGTTAATGAAGTATGTAAAAGCTAAATTCATCTAGCTAAACACAGTGACAGTTAAGATCCCCTAAAATATTCAACTCCATTTTGCTCTGTCATTCCAGAAAAGTTCAAGTCTCCTGTAAGTCCTGTGTCATATCTGACAGTTATATGAAAATGTCTAGATATCCTAGGGCACCTTAAATTACACTAAACTACATTTAGGTCAAAGAGTCAAATTCTAACAGCTTGAAAGATGTCTTAAGACAATATGAGAGATCCAGATAATCTACATGATCAGATGAGAAGTTTGAAACATGCCAGAGATCTACTGTGTATTGAATTTTCCAGACAGACATCTTTGCTGGCTTAAACAAGTAGTTAAATTAGGCATTTTAGAGTCAACATATAGTCTCACAATAAAATTATACCAATCCAGAAAAAGCGTAATGACATCCTGCATCTGAATATGTAGCTACAGTTAGAGTACTTGGATAGCAAGGATCCCTAAATCTTCAATGATTTGGATTCACATCTTGGATGCAGCCCTGGGCTAAAATGTATTCTAATGTAGTAGTTCTGTTGAATTTAAATCACTATGCAGTATGAAAGATAAAAACTTGGCTCAGGTGCCTATGTCCCTCCCTCTTTTACTGATTTTACTTAATCTTACTGAAAGCCTCCAGTGCCTACTTGATAATGTGTTGAAGTGCCTTATATTATTTTATTTTGTTAGTTTATATTACAAAATCAATTGCATTACTGGTTTTATTATGCTATGGTAAAATATCATAAATATATATGATATACATACCATATATGACCTATAGGGTAGTATTTATTTTTATACTGCAGACCCAGCAGCAGCTGTGTGTGGTATGGAAAATCCAAGGTAACATTTTTTTCAGAACAGAGAAAAATAAGAAAGGTCAAAAAGAAAAGACTGTTGAATGTGATTCAGACAAAACTTTGCAGCAGTGTAGATATGGAAGAGAATGAAATACAAGAATCAGAAAATAGTTTGGAGAGCAGAATAAGAAGAAATGAGAATCCATGAAAATATGGAGCAGGAGGACTGTGAGCTAAGAAAATAAGAGGAAAGGAAATGCATTAAAAGCAGTGGTATTTCTAGAATTGAGTGAATTGATAAAGAAAAAAAAATCACTACTAAAAACTGAGTACATTTTCTTTGCCTTTCATATATGACAATGACACCACAGATGCAGCAAGAAATCATTTAAAGATATGTGTTGTTACAGACTCACAGAGTAATTGAGCTTGGAAGAAATCTCTGGAGGTCATTTTGTCTGACTCCATGTCAAGCAGATTCTCCTCGAACAGGATGCCCATCATCAGTTATGTATCATACACAGACTTGCTAAGGGTATACCCTACCCCATCATCATCAATGGGCTTGAGGTCATGACCTGAGGATCTTGTTCCAGTGCCTGACCATCCTCTCCGTGATGGTCCCTTACACAGTCTTAAGCCATTCCCTGGTGTCCTATCACCAGACACTGGAAAGAAGAGATCAACATCTCCCTCTCCACTGTCCCTCATGAGCAGTAGTAGATAACAATGAGGTCACCTCTCCGTCTCCTCGAAGCTAAACAAATATATTATTACCAGCCACTTCTCATAAGTCATACCCACTGGTTCTTTCACAATCTTTGTTGCTCTTCTTAGGACACAGTCTAATATTTTTATATCCTTCTTATATTCTGGAGCACAAAACTGCACACTGTATTTGAGGTGAAACTGCACCCATAATGAGTACAGTGGGACAAGCACTTCTTTCCACTGGTTAAATATATTGTGCTTCATGAACCCCAGGTTGTGATTGGCTGCCAGGCTTTTGGCTGCCAGGGCATATTGTTTGCTTATATTGAATTTGCCATCAACCAAAATCCCCAGATCCCTTTCTACAGGGCTGCTCTCCAGTTTCCTGTCTCCCAGTCAATACATACATCCAGGATTACAACATTTCAGGTGCAGAATCCACCATTTCCTCTTGTTGAATTTCATAGAATTTGTTATTGTTCAGCACTCTAATCTATCAAGATATGTCTGTAACACCTCCCTAACTATGAGGGCTCTTTCCTGATTTAGAATCATAAGCAAACTTACTTCATGTGCACTCAACTCTTGTGTCTAAATAGTTGGTAAAATCATTAAACAAAACCGGCCCTAAAACTGAGCCTTGGGTCTCAAGAGAATGGATACCAGCCCATTGTTACACCATTTGCTACAACTCTTTAAGCCTGATCCTTCAGTCAATTGTTTACCCATCATATTTTGTACCTCTGACTGTATAATGGACATTTGTACAGAAGGATACTCTGAGACACAGTATTACAAACATTGATAAAATGAAAAAAAAACCCAAACCAAATAACAAAACCAACCATATCCACTGTCTTCCCTTCAGTGACTAAACAGGCAACCTTATAATAAAAGGATATCAAGTTGGTAAGGCATGACCTTTCCCTTCATGAACTCATGTTGGCTTTGACCAATGACTGTATTATCTTTCAAGTGTTTTTCCATAACTCCCAGAATAATCTTCTCCATAATTTTACCAGACTCTAAGGTGACTCTGACAACTTTATAATTACTAGGGTCTTCCTTCTTCTTTCTTAAAAACTGGAATAATTCTTTCTAGCTTCCAGTTGACTGGGACCTTTCCATATTCTCAAGACACTTATTCCACTTCCAGGACCTTGTATCTGTTGTGTAAGGGCACATGGGAAAGCAAGGTAGATGTCCAGTGACAGCAAACTGTGGTTTCACCAGTCAATCACTCCAAAACTAAAAGCCAAACTCTTCCAGTATTTTCAAATATTTTGTAAACGTTTCAATGACATACATAGGGATATGTACATAAACCAAACCTTTAAATTACAAGAACCAAGTCTCAGCCTTTGCCTACTACTCAAAAGATACCTTTATTTTGATAAAATTCCTTTATGATGCAATAAGATTATCTGACACAATAAGGGCTTGGACCATTATTCTAAATTTATGTTTTACCTTTTTGATAAATTTAATTCAAAGACTATTGAAAATTAAGGTTTTCCAGTAATTTAGTACTTGAAACTGTCTTCTTTGTGGTATGTTATCATTATGGACAGGAAGAAAAGAGTAGGAAAACACCAAAACACTGTTGATAGGGCATCAAGACATGTGATTCTATAGTTTGTTATGTTTATTGATTTTCATTTTAGGTTGAATTTTATGAATGGTGCCTTGTATTGAATTGTGTTGCTACAGGAGCTTCGCCAACCTAGGTATCCCATAGTCTTTAAGTCTGATAAGGTAATTTCTTTAAGTGGTACAGTGGTAGAAACAGATTGAGCTGGGCACATTTGCTGAGGGACCTTAAACAAGGAAATCCTGGGCATTGATATCCTTACAAACTGAATTCCCCACATCTCCTGTAATAGTTCTGACCAGTAGTAATATTAGGGTCTGGGGTCATCCCATTCCTTATTGGGTCCCTTCATTGCCTCTAGGTGGACCTTTTCTTGTTTCTAAGGTTACAGCTTCTGCTGGCAAGTGTGTCATCCTTCCTTGCTTATCTTCCAGCTCAAACCAGCTCTGGGGCCTCCTTGTATTTAACAAGGTAAAAGTTCAGCATATCTAGGGGAAAGTTCATAGCTTGCAGCCTAAGGCTTCAGCAAATGTAGTTAGAGTTACTAACATTAAGCAAGTTCATTTACACAGGTTAAGATAAAAGTTTAATATCCTTTATTTCTTTACAGTAGTTGGCTTTGTTGTTTGGGTTTTTTTCTTTATTTTATTTTTCATCAACATGTACAGTAAGTATTTCTACCACCCCACTGGGAATGAAAGATGATTAAATATGTTAGTGTTTGAAAAATTGTAGGCTTTTATTTTTCCCTCTCCTCGCCTTGCCTCTCCTTTCCACACCTCTCCTTTCTTCTCTCTCTTTTCTTCCCATCCCCTCCCTGCTCTTCCTCAGGCTCTTGGCTTTCTAATGGTCCAGATTCAAGCAGCTGCAGCAGACACTGTTTTTCATGGTCTGGTAGCTAAGACACCTTCTTAACGTCTGTAAGATGTATGTTCAACCTTCCTCAAGGTGAGTCTAGGATCCGGTTATTTCACTACCATTAATCTATTATGCAAAAAGAAGTCACAAGCTTGGCTGTAGCCCTAACCACATGAAAGTTTTTGGTCAGCTCCAACTAAAAAATTGGCATCTGTCTCTCCAAACAGCCATGTGTTGACTACAGTTAGATGTACATGGAACTTTCAGACTAAATAAGAAAATGTCCAATGAAATTAGAGTACTATAGATTGAGGAAGTCTTGAAAAAAAGGCAGATTCTTATTTCGGATACAGTCATCTAAACCCTATCCTAAACTGGATGAGCTTCAAACAGATTATAAACTCAAATTATTATATGACTGAATTATTTTCTGTCAAAAGCACTGGCAGCTGGCCAAGTTAAAAAATCTGATGATAACTAGCTTTGTTCTGCCTTTAACAGCTCATTATAGCAGGAGAAATGAAACTCCTGTATTATTCCCTGTCACAGATAGTATTCACAGGTTGAAATTAGTATTTATTAAAGTAATATAGTATCTTTTATCCATACTTTCCCTTTATTATAAGGAAATAGGCAGATGATTGATAAATTTTAAAATAATAAGGACTAAGCCTCACCCCTCCACCCCCCTCCCAAATGGCTATATTGATAGAAGAAAATTCATACATTTAAGAAACATTTTTCAGTTTATTAGAACAAAGCAAGGGAAAAAAATTTTAATTTTAGGTAATTCTAATTTGAAAATAATTGAAGCGGCTGTCATATTACACAAAGCACAGGAATTCTGTAGAATACTTAGAAAGCAACCATGTTATTACCTGAAAATAGTCCTTAAAGGAAATGCTGTCAGTGTTCTGATTTCTTTAATTTATAAACACTCAGATTATGTGTCAAATTATTTCTCCTAATCTGCTATTAAAATAAAATAGGTGCATAAAAATAGACACCTACTGTTGCTTGAGGCACCATGGCATATACTGACATCCAAATTTCTGAGTCAAAAGGGTGCAGATGTCATTTAAGTGCTATGTCATACAGCTTAGTCCCCTTCAGGTGTATTGTATAGCATAGAGTATCTCAAACCACATAAGGTAACACATTAGGTGCTACCTTTTCTGGGGTCACCCTCAGCTCCCATCTTATTCACTCTCCTGGGGCAGCCCTGCTTTGCATTCCCTGATAAAATGTTAAAAATTTAGTTATATAATGTTCCTCTATAGTTAAAAAAAATATCCTCAGTCTCACTGTGTATAAAATAAAAATTTTAAAAAACCATATTCTTAGACTAAGAATTATTAAACAAGGTAAAAGAAAAAAATATATTTCTTCTATAACTGTTATAATTAAAACTTGGAAAGAAAAGTGGCAAGAAAGAAATATGAGTATTTGTGATAACTTGGTCAGGAAAGTCCCAGTCAAAGAAGGCAATAGGGTGACGCTTCATGTCAAAGAGTTTTTGTTTTTCACAGAGCTATATACATATTCTTTGCTCAAGAATGAATGGCACAAGTAAGTAAAGAGACCATTAAACTAATAAATGTGGTCAATATTTTAGATAGATGTTAAATGTTAGATAAAATGCTTCCATCTTACTGTATGAGTGTCATTCTCCCTGCAGGAAAATAAGGTCAATCCAGGTAACAAGTTTATGTCCTCTGAAACAAGTAACTACTCTTGAGACCAGGGTGCCTGATCAAGAGGAGCTCAAGAAGTTATAGAGGTAGATCAGCAATGTGCTCAAAGATGCATTTGAGCAGATCAGGCTCTAGAAGAGCATCAATGGTACTGAGGAAGGAGCAAGGGGGATGAAGAAACTCATGAAGAAAATGTTCAAAGAATGGAATGGTCTTGACTCCAGGCTAACACACTCGCCTTCATGTAAGAATGACTTAAAGGAGACTTGAAGGACAAGCAATTGCAGCGTCAATGTTCTCCACTGGAAAGTGGCAACAGATTCCTTTGCAGTGGAAGTTATCTGCCAAAAGGCATGAACATTTTTGATTTGGTTGTCAAGCTTATACATAGGTTTGAAACACCAGGAAATTACATCAGTCACATCCAAAAGTAAATGGCTTTTTGAAATACCTGAACACACTGCCAGGAAATAGTAGAAATGTGTTTTGTCTTAAGAAAATTACTACATTGCGTAACAGAAACTTTGTTGAAGAATGACGTATAAGACACTATCTGTAGGACAATAGGTGCAAAGTATATACCAGAAAAAGCTCCCTTGGGTGGTGAGAGAATGTTTCTATTTGTGAAAATGAACTCAAGGATGTTCCAGGTGAACATTTAAATGCCTGTCCTAATTAGGAAAAATGTAATGCTAGTACCAGCTTGTCAATGAGAATTGTAACAGCAACAGTGATACACTGAATCTGAATGAAATCGTCCATGCCATCATCATGAAATCATCATGACATAATGTCAGATGTCGCTGTCCATCATGTGAACATGGCTAACTGCAAACTAAGGAAGAACAATTAGATTGAATTTTAAACATTCCAGGAATGGAGCAGATAGATAACTGTAAATGCAAATGTATGTCAAAGTGTGTGTGTATTTGATCCAGCTCCTGGTTAATGCCATAGATTTATATCATTATCCAATTTGATCTATAAGAGTGACTACAATGCACTTACGAGTTAATATATTTCCAGGATTACCAAAAGCCAGAAACCCCTATATCAGCTGTATTTAATTTCAAGAAAAAATTGTGGACTACAAGAAAATTAGGAAGCTCATAAAGAAGATAATAAAGTAAATATTTTTATATGTTATATAAATATTTTTTTAATATGTCAGGAGCTTTGAGAAGATACTGTGCTGGAGGTTCAAAAGCATTTTATACTACTTCAGGATAAAGTCTGAAAAATGTGTCAAGGAAAGTGTTCTGTATAAATAGCAGGGAAAAAAATTATTAAATTCAAGGGTTTAAAAAAAAAAATCATAAAAGATCTTAAGTATGACAGGTTAAATTCAAAAGCACAGTTAAGTCAGGACAAAAATATTGAGGAAATACTAGAAGAGTGCATAAAAAGTAACGGTAAGTCATTCTTCAAAAAGGTCACCTTAACAAATCTTGATGGGAAATTTATAAAATCAGTTAGATGATCAAAACTTGAAAGGAGTGTTCAGAGAAGATAATGTCAGAGCATAAAAGCATAATGATTTATTTTCTGTCTTTATTCACAATGAACAAAACTTAGAAAGTTTCATCACTTTAGCAATGCTGTGGAGGTTTTTGTTTGTTTGTTTGTTTGGGTTTTTTGTTGGTTTGTTTTTTTGGGGTTTTTTGTTGTTTTGTTGTTGTTTTTGTTGTTGTTTGTTTTGTTTTTTGTTTTCTGTTTTGGTTTGGTTTGTTTGGGGGGGGGGGGGGGCACTGTATCATAGAGGTATCAGCCCATTGAAGGCCAATCTGCACAAGCCCAGGAAAGTATAGAGGAACAAAGGGAACCCAAATCTCCTAGAACAGGGGATGAGGGATCAAGGGCAGCCCTGCTAAGACAGACTTGGGGATACGGGGCTGCATAAAAAGCAGTATGATCAGTAGGGTGAGAGAGGTGACTCTTTCCCTCTACTCCTCTCTCCTGTGACTCCACCTGGAGTACTGCATCCTATTCAGGACCCCCAGGACAAGAAAGACATGGACTTTTTAAAGCAGATCCAAAGGACAGCCACAAAAATTATTAAGGGGGCTGGAACACATATTCTATGAAGAAGGGCTGAGAGAGCTAGCATTGTTCAGTCAGGAGAAGGCTCTGGGGAGATTTGATTGTGGCCTTTCAATAATGAAAGAGGCTTATAAGAAAGAAGGAGAAAGACTTTTTACCAGATCCTGTAGTGACAGAACAAAGGGCCACAGTTTTAAACTGAAAGTAGTTAGGTTTAAAGTGGACATAAAGAAATTTTTTACAATGCGGGTGGGTGAGACACTGGAACAGGTTGCACAGAGAAGTTGTTGATGCTCCATCATTGTTCAAGGTCAGGTTGTAATGGGGCTTTGAGGAACCTGGTCTAGTGCAAAACATCCCTGCCTATGGACAGAGGTTTGAACTAGATGATTTTTAAAGGTGCTTTCCAACCCAAACAATGACTATATGATTCTATTCTTGTGTCTGGTTGTTCAGTATAAATGCAAAAATTAACAAAAAGTGGTAAATGCTGAAGTGACAAAGCTGGCTATTATTAAAGTATCAGAGATGAAGCCAACTATGAAGAACTGCAGAAAAACTTCAGAATACCAACAAGATACTTTAAAAGATGGCAGATAAA
The DNA here is from genome assembly GCA_024611175.1 of Megaceryle torquata. Classification (NCBI taxonomy): domain Eukaryota; kingdom Metazoa; phylum Chordata; class Aves; order Coraciiformes; family Cerylidae; genus Megaceryle; species Megaceryle torquata. Next base: position 10,522 of record JANIJG010001103.1, on the reverse strand, counting down.
AATAAATGAAGACAAGTGTAAGGTGATGTGGAAAATCTCATTTTTTACACACAGTAACTGGTTCTGGGTGGATGATTAACATACTAAATGAGCTGTTGAGGCTATACTTGTTAGATGTATGCAAAAAATTCGGTGCAGTAGTGCTTAAAAGATTCAGATGTTAGGAACTGTTAAGGAAGTATTTCAGAAGGGAAAATGAAAGTGGTTTTAGATTTATTTTTTTAAATGCTATTTTAAAGTCTATAGCAGAAGTGAAGAAAACAAGTGTAAACAGAAGTATGAAAAGAGTGATGATGCAAAATAGCTTTCATATAAAAAATTAGTAATTTCATGTATAAATAAAAAAGCATACTTCACCTGGAAAAGAACTAAAAGAACTACACAGAGGGGAAGAAATTGCAGTAGTGTGAGGAAACAGGTGTTATGGATAATGTGTTTTAGAGAATGATGGCTTATTAAGTTTCCTGTTATGAGAACTGAGAGTTTTCCCATGAAACCAGAAAATTATAAAATCCTAATAAAGTAAATACATCTAATAATGTGTAGTTATATTGACCTTTGTGAAAAATGTGAAACAATGTATTTTATTTTCTTAAAAGTAAAGGTTCTGTTCAAAAATAGGACACCAGTATACAGACATGCATAACCATCCTACATCCGTAAAATAGAACCAACCTTTTCATTGGCCATCTGTTATCTGCTGTGTAGAAAGGAAAAAAAAATATTCTGATTGCTAAGACATGAGAAAACTTCCTGGAAAAATCATGTTGATAATAAAACAATGTACTTGGAACAATACAAAGAAAGAAAATATTTGCTAACTTAAATTCTGGCATTGTAAACAAGTAAATAAATTATCTCATCTGACATAAAAAAATATCTAAATTGGAAATTATGCATTACTTAATTTTGAGCGGAATCATAGAATGGTAGGGGTTGAAAGGGACCTTTGAAGATCATTTGATCCAACCCCCCTAACAGAGCAGGAGCACCTAGGGCAGGCCACACAGGAACACGTTCAGGTGGGTTTTGAAGGCCTCCTGAGGAGACTCCACAACCTCTCTGGACAGCCTGTTCCAGTGCTCTGTCACCCTCACAGGAAAGAAGTTTTTCCTCATGTTGAGGTGGAACTTCCTGTGTTACAGTTTGTGACCATTGCCCCTTGTCCTATCACAGGGTACCACTGAAAAGACACTGGCCTCTTCTACCGGACACCCACCCTTCAGATATTTGTAAACATTAATACAATCCCCTCTCAGTCTTCTCCATGGTAAACAGCCCCGGGTCTCTCTTCCTTTCCTCATAAGAGAGATGTTCCAGTCCCTTCATCATCCTTGTAGCCCTCTGTTGGACTCTCTCTAGTATTTCCCTGTCCCTCTTGAACTGGGGACAGCAGAACTGGACACAATACTCCAGATGTGGCCTCACTAGGGCAGAGTAGAGTAGGGTGAGAACCTCCCTCAATCTGCTGGACACACTGCTTTTAATGCACCCCAGGATACCATTTGCCTTCTTGGTCACTAAAGCATACTGCTGGCTCATGGTTAAATTATTGTCCACCAGGTGTCCAAGGTCCTTCTCCATGGAGCTGCATTTCAGTTGGTCAACCCCTAAGCTGTACTGGTGTGTGATGTTATTCCTCCCAAGATGAAGGACTCTACACTTACCCTCATTGAACTTCATTAGGTTGGCCTTTGCCCAGCTCTTCAGTATGTCCAGATCTTACTGAATGGCAGCACAGCCTTCTGGTGTGTCAGCCACTCCTCCCAGTTTTGTATCATCAGCTGAGGGTACACTCCATCCCTTCATCCAGGTCATTGATGAAGTTTTTGAAAAAGACTGGACTCAGAACTGACCCCTGGGGAACACCACTAGCTACAGGTTGCCAAATGAACTCTACATTGCTGATTGTGGCCCTCTGAGCTCTATTGTTCAGATAGTTCTCAACCCATCTCACCATCTCCTCTTCTAACCTTCACTTCCTGAGCTTTCTACAAGGTTGTTATGGGAGACAGTGTCAAAAGCCTTGCTGAAGTCAAGGTAGACAACATCCACTGCTCTCCCTGCATCTACTCATTCAGTAAGACCACTATAGAATGATATCAGATTAGTCAGACATGACTTCCCTTCAGTAAATCCATGCTGGCTATTCTCGATAACCTTCTTTTCTTCAATATGCTTAGAGATGATCTCTAGAATCAGCTGCTCCATCACCTTTCCAGGGTTGGAGGTGAGGCTGACTGGTCTATAATTTCCTGGGTGGTCTTTCTTGCCCTTTTTGAAGCCTGGAGTGACACTGGCTTTCCTCCAGTCCTCAGGCACCTCTCCTGTTCTCCATGATCTTTCAAATATGATGGAGAGTGGTAGAGCAACAACATTAGCCAGGTCCCTCAGCACTTGTGGGTGATTCCCATTGGGGTTCATGCATTTGCGTGTGTTCAGTTTACCCAAATGATTTCTCACTCAATCCTCATCAACCATTGGAAAGTCTTCCTCCCTTCCTTGTTACTATTAATAAATAGTAACAATCAATTGAAATAATTTGGGTCTTGGTTGAACATGTTAGGATATATAATTTTTTTTTTAAAAAGACAGTGATGTTCTCATTGACAGTAAACATATTAAAATAAATTTTCCCTTGAGAAAAAAACCTGCAAATGATGCAACAATTTGTAACAGTAATGTTGGGCTTGGAAATTCAGTAATAGGTACACCACCAATGTGTAATAAAATTGTGTGCATTTGTTAAGATAGAAATGTACTGAGACACAATAGACAGAAGTTTTAAAAGACAAAGCAAACTGGACTACTATGGGTAGTAGGAAGGTGTTACACATACCAGTACTTTCTCCTTTGTGACTATTAACATGACATGAGGCAGAATATATAACTATTGTGTACTGTCTATGCTCCTTCATAGGAATGTTCTGAAGTAAACACACCAAAGCTACAAAAGACAGACACATAACACAACAGTAATATCATAACATCGAAACTTTCCTTCAGGGGAATATGAGTCCTCAGTTAGTGGTTTAGGCTGACAAGATCAGACTTAGATTTCTTTCATCTTGTTTCTTTGGTCTTTCCTACCCTTGGTACCTCTAAAAACTGAATCACCCTCTGAAGTTCTCAATCTTTCCTTTGAAATCCCCATTTCAATATCCATCCATTAAACCTGTATCTCTCCAATTCAGGGGTAAGAATCTTGTTTGTAAAGTAAAAAAAGTAGCATTCTGATGTGTAGAGTGGTAGTGAGAGTTTCTGAGTCCCAAGAAGGATCTTTGTAGTGGTGGGAACCCTGTATCTCCATGGAAAGCAACTACTGAGGGCACACAGGCTTTAAACCCTCAGAGAAATTTATTTGAAGTGGCAAGTTTAAGGTGATGAGGGGATGAAAAATACAATAAAGAGAATATGGCAATTTTAAATTTGTGAAACTTGATAGTATTGTAATACTCTTTTCAGTACTAGTGAAATTATTATGTAGAATGATCAGTGTCTCTTCAAAGGCCATAGCAAAACCTTGGCTGGGTATAGAGGGAAAATATAAAAATTCAGTGGAAAGCCTTTGAACAAATCTCTAGATATATTTCTGCCTGAAATCAACAGGATTTTTATTAGTACTACATCAATTTGCCATGAAGCAAACAGATGACCATGTGGCTTCTGAAACATCTCTGTGTGCACGTGTGATGATGAATGGTTGGAGGAGACTTAGCAACATAATCAATTTTGCAGTTGGAGGTCATTGTAGAATTGAAGGCTTTGTGACTTTACATCACCTATCTTTCAGTAAGCAGACTAAACAGAAACTATTTTTATTTCAACACTAATGAGAAAAAAAAATGGTTGCTTCATTCACTCACCTGTTTGTTAAAATTGTTGGGGAAAAAAGTAAAATTCACAACAATCATTTGGCTAAGTTAACTGATTACTGAACATTTATGTCACTTCTCACTAACTAACGCAATTTAGAGCAGAGAAATGAAAACAAGAATAGCAAAAATACCCAAAACATAGCAGTGGCAATCTCTGGTTACCCAAACATATTGTAATGGAACTAATCTCAGCTTTGCTTCAGAAGATCTGACATTTTTCTATGGCTAAGTGCAATGAACCATTATAAGTTTGTTTCTTATTATGCAGTTTGGAAAGAAGCAATGAAGCACTTAGTTCTTGCTTTGAAGAAAACTCTGAGGGCACAGAAAGCAACTGACAGATTATTTCCTACCATTTTTTTTTGGTTAATTTTAGTTGAACTACACAATAACAAGTTAGGAAAAAAAACAGCAAAACACAAGATTGCTCAACTGTTTTTAAGTGATGATCCCATTTGGTTATTCTTAATTTCCAGAAAGCAGTAGAAATAATGTGTTAACACAGAATTTAGCTGTAAATGTCACTTAGATGGCTTTACCCTTGATAAAAGTGTATTAAATTTTCAAAATGGTATGTGGGTGTCTGATAAGACTAATGGTGAAGCAGTACTAAATTTGAATAAGAGTATAGTAATGTGGCCTTATAATGGAAAATAAGTGAAGAAAAAGTAGTGGTCCTACACATTATCTTCAAAAGATGGTACATGGCTTTCATGCAAGTATTCATAATATATTTGTGTGTATATATATGTGTACAGATAAATAAATATCTACATGTGCATATATATGTATATACACTACAAAAGAGGGATTAGATAAATTGCTTTACATGGTATAAACAATTATGGTAATGACAAAGGAATCATAAAGTTGCCTTTTAAAAATACATCTGAAGAGGAAAAGTTTAATTAGTCAGTAGAACAGGTGTAAATATCTTAACTACTACAGCTGCAGTGTAGGTAACATGAATCATAGGAGTTAAAGTAATGATGCTTATATAACACTTTTCATGTGCAGACCAGACTGCAAAGCAGTTTACAAAAAGGCTACAATATCCTTATCCCCATCTTATAGAAAGTGAGGTATAGAGATGTGAAGAGCCTTGGGAACAGGAGACAAAATCAGGAATAACACATAAGTCTTTTGTTTTCCAATTCAGTGCATAACTATTTTGTGCTTTGATAGCTATTCATTCAGTTTCTGCCATATGTTTTAAAATTAATCACAACTGCTCATAGGAAAGAACCATGTAAATTTAATCTAATTACTCTAACAGTTCTTGCACATTTTAAAGAGACACTGTGACTGATAAAATGAGGAACTGCAAAACATTCCTTGAAATAGTTATATTTTTTTACAATCTGACAGTTGTTAGCTTGTTTTCCCTATCATCCTGCCATCCAGATAAGCAGTTCCCATGACACAGTAAGAATACAAATCTGAACATTTAACTTTAAATGGAATTTTTACATAGCATTTTACTTTGCATTAAGATTCAAGCATGACAAATTTGCCATGATTCAGAGGTAGCTGCAAATCTCACTCTATGTATCCCAGTGTATATACTACAGCTACTAAAATTCATGAAACAGTGGCTGAGCTCAATTGATTTTTGTTTTTAGGAAAACAGTATGCTAGCCCTTCCTCCACAGAGCTCGGTTCGGGAAAAATTGTATCACATTTTGATGAAAATATTGTGTTCTAGGCATAGGAATCAGTTGAGCAGTTTAGGTGTAATGCTTAGAGTTTTTTATCCCACAAAGCAAATAATATCTTCAAGCATCTTTGCTACAAGAATCTCTAGTGTAATTTCCTTTAATAGATAATTGTATTCAGATTAGAACACACTTTTTTTCTTCCTTTTTTTTTTTTTCTTTTTTCCTAATAGGTTTTAGTTATTTGGTGATTTCTAGTACATATGACAAATGTATGCTGCTTCTTGAAACATTTACATGTTCCAGGGTGGGGGGACCATGGTGTTTTATTAGATACACCTACATGAAATACATTTTAGTGGGCTTTACAGACTGAAAATGTTCAGGAATAAACTTTCTCTCTGCAGAAATACGAATTAATTTGATCCTTCTTGAATTTCTATAAGGTTTCTCACCATCTTTATTTTTTACTGTCCAGTGATATTGGACATAAATCAAGCTATTCTTCTGTAATATTTTTCTTACTGTTTTCTATATTCCATGTTCATTCCCTGTGTTTTTAGCTCATCTTAAATGTCATTCATTACTTTGGAATTAAGTCTGTGACATTTTCTTCATCCTGCTTTCTTGATTTGTCAAACATATTCTAAGTGAGCTTTATTTGGCTAATATTTTCAGTTAGGTTGAAAAGTATTTCTTGGTAAGAACATCGTGCTTTGCTTTGTTTTCCCAGAATATAATACTCAATTTCTCATTAGAGAACAAAATATGCTTACAAAAATATTGAGTCTGCTGTTAACACACTTCTAATGCACTTCAATGTGCAGTACTGTATGCATATAGTACTGCATTTTTATATGTAGTTTGCAAGTGCTTGAAAGATGTTTTTGTTTTTAACTTCTCCAGACTCCAACAAAATATTTCAATACATAAACTTATTATATTTTTGTTCCTCCTCTCCTAACAGCTTATTTTTTGAAGTCTAGACACAGTACCTTGCAGGCACTGTCATTATTTTCACTAACTATTAAACATACAGGGAATACAAAGAGACACAATCAGACTGTAAGAAAACACCATCATCTGCTATGTTGCATGCTTCTGACAATATTACAAAAAGACTAGGTTACTTAGAAACTTAATAACTTCACATATTTTTAACCTTCACATTAATAATATCTAGGTCATTCCAACCTACCTTGAAACTTTGATTAACACAGGCTTTTTACTCATTTTTTTCTTTCTCTCATCTTTCACTGAAAACACGCCTCAGGGATGAATTCCAAAAGTGCTGAATACCCACACTTTCCATAGATATCAAAACATAGATCACTGGGATTTATTTTAAAGGTATCATTCCTTTAAATTACAGCCTAATTTTTGCATCTTATTTAACAATTTTAACTGTTAAGCCAAAAGTAACATAAAAGGTGGTGAACAGTACTTTACACTAACAGAATGTAGAAGTTAAAATATATATGAAAAACATGGCAAGCTGGAGTCGTCAGGAATCTCACAGGACTATATCTATGGTACTAAGGTACTTTCCATTATATTATCTCTGTCTCCCTGTTTTCCATGTTTTTACTTGTCTTCCAGGACAATTTGTTCCATGATCTCACCAGGCATGGAGGTGAAAATGACTGGTCAATGGTTCTCGGGGTCCTCCTTATTACACTTTTTAAAAACTGGATGCTATATTCCCTTTTCTCCAGTCATTGGAGACTTTGTCTCACTGCCATGACTTCTGAAATGTGATGGGAGTCACTTAGCAATTGGCTCACCAATTCCTTAAAAACCTTGTGATGCATCTTGTTGGGTCCCATTGACTTATGTATGTTCATATGTATGTTCACTCCTCAGGTGATCTCAGATTCGATTTTTTCCTACAATTGGAGGGAATTTGTTCCCCCAGTATTTCCCTTGAGGTCTTGGATCTTGAGAGATGTGAGAAGAGAAGCTACTATTGGAAGCTCATGAAAAAAAAAAAAAAAAAAAAGTTTATTACCTCAGTCTTCTCCATGTCAGTTATCATTTGTTCACCTGCTTTATTTATTGGAGGGGTACTTCTGGCCAATGTAATTGTAGAAGCCCTTCTTATTAACACATTGCTTGCCATATTTGGCTCCATCTGTACCATAGCTTTCCTGATCCCATCCCTACACATTCTCTCCAGGATACTAGTCCCTGGTTGCACTGCCTGTTCATTTCCTTCTTACACCTTTGACTAGGATATCCTAGCTCAACCATGCTGGTCTCCTGCCTTCCTTGACCAATTTATTATATGTGGGAATTGAGAACTCTTGTGCCCTTAGAAAAATGTCTTTAAAAAGCTGCCATCCCTGTTCAGTTTCTTTGCTCCTGAGGGCAGTTTCCCAGGGTGTCTAATCCACTAATTCCTTAAATAATCAAAAGTTTACTTTCCTAAGATTCAGGGTTCTGAATTTACTTTCCACATGGCCGATATCCCTCAAGACCAGGACATAATCACTGAAGCCCAGGTTGCCACCACTCTTGGCCTCTGAAATGAATTCACTTGTTTTCATAAGCAGAAGGTCCAGTAATTGTTCTCCTCTGGTCAGTCTGTCTATCACCTGGATTAAGAAGTTATCCTCAATGCACTCCAAGAGTCTCCTGGACTGCTTACATCTTGCTGTGCTGCTTTTCCAGATGATGTCATGGTAGTTGAAATTGCCCAGCAAGATTGGAGCCTGCCAGCATGATTGCTTCCAGTAGTTGAAGAACACTTCATCTACAGGTTCCCTTTGGTATGGTGGCCTGTAGTGAATGCCAGTCAAAAGGTTTCCTTTGTTGATTTGGGCCCTAATTTTTATTCACTATCTCTCAACCTGTTAATCTCTGTTTTTGAAAGTCATCTCTGTGCAGTCAATCCATTTTTTTTACATAAAGGGCAATCCCCACACACCTCCTTTCTTGCCCGCCCCTCCTGAACAGTTTGCGGCCATCTATTGCAGTGCTCCAATTGTGTGATTCATCCCACCATGTTTCAGCAATAGTGATTAGGTAGTAGCTTTCTAGCTACTCAGTAGCTTCCAGCTCCTCCTGTTTGATACCCATGCTGTGTTCACTGGAATAGACACTTCAACTGGTCTTTGGACTATGTCAGCTTTTTAGAGGAACACTTTCAAGACAAGTTCTTCTTGAAATTCCACTGCTTATAGTTGAAAAGACATACATCTCTAGTACATACACAAGTCTATTTTTTTATTATTAATATTTTTCTTTTTTTAAGAATACAAAATGTAAGAAACTTTGCATGTCTGATACTTATATTTAGGGGCATATCTTAAAGAAATTTTGTATTTATCATTGAAAGACAGAGTTTGTGTAACACTAGATATAATAGACCACTGAAGATTTTGTAATAGCAATAATAAAGTAATTCCAATTAAGTACAGGATGTATTATTTGAGCTTTAGAATTAATATAATTTTGTTATATGATATCATTCTCATATTTAAAAACTTAGAACCTTAAAATCCAGACATTAATCTTGTATAGGAATTACTGACAATGAGAACTATAACCAGTAGGAATAAGATATAGTTTCACTTTATAGAAAATTTAATAACTACTGTAAATATACTTTGCTAATTTATTCAATCAGTATAAAATGTCATGAGAAGCTTCCGGCTACATTTAGCTGTCTGAAGAGAAAAAAAGAGATATTATATTAACTTAGATGTGCAATTCAGAATAATTTTCTTGTAGAAAATTCTGAGATGTCAAAATTTGGTTCAGTCTTACAGTCTGCTAAGAAGTTTAATCTTAATTATTTATTTAAAGTGAAATATCCATTAAATATTTAATTTTGCCATCACCAACAGTTAGAATATACTTTAAATTTTTTAAATAGAAATAGCAACATTGTATTCATAGCATTTTAATAATAAATAGGGTCATGAAAGTGATGATAGTGATATGTTTCCATTGATCATTTAAGAATAGAAGAAATACCACTTTCTGAATCAAAGTTGTTCTATTAAAAAAGTAATTCTCCATATTTGTACCTTCTGATAAAGTTTCACTTCATTATCAATTTATGCTTATTACTAACTGAATATTTTTCCTGTGTTTGACTTCAATTTTGTGTTGTTATAATTTTATTAGGGTTCATAAGAAGATCAGTTTGAAGAAAATCCCTGTCAACACACCTGTCTGAAATAAAATGCATCAGTTTTGTTTTCCCCATCTGCAGTAAAGAATAAGATACTATTTAGAATTCCAGTGGGTTTAAGCCAGATTTTCTGAAGCAGAGACCCTCAGTCTGTAAAACGTTATGGATTTTTCATACTTCTACAAACTGTGCATATAGTCATTGACTCAAAGATTATTCCATTTGCTTGAGCTCACTTTTTTTTTTCCTTCTTTTTTTTTTTTTTTTTAATTTATTTTTATTTTTCCCCAGAGGTCCTCTTAAAATGATCAATAGATTATCGGTCTTCTCCCCTTGTCTGGCCTTTGTAATTTTTTTATGATGATAATCATTTATTAGATTTACTGTATGGCAGAAGGAGATAATAGATACAGTGTACTGTGTACTGGAAAAAGTATGGGGAAATTTGAGCCATAATAATAAAACCAAAAATATAAATAATATTATTATTTAATAGGAATGTATTATTAAGCATAACTATATTTAATAATAAATAACATTATATTTAACAGTAATATATTTATTCATAAGGACTGTCATAGAGGTATGCAAAAGAGTTCATTTGTCAAAAAATATTGCTTCTGGTAAAATTATCTAGTAAAAGTTACTTAGGCAAGGTGTATAACTAAGTGAAGGACATACTTTAAGTGGTTAGTTCATTTGGCAAAAAGATTAAAGTGTTCATAGCCATGTTTATGCATATTACTTAAAAAAAAAAAAAAAAAAAAAAAAAAAAAAAAAAAAAAAAAAAAAGATTGAAAAAACCCGAGAAAGGAATGTTACTCTCTCCTACCACACACCGGAGAACCCCC
>JANIJG010001102.1:0-57341 GCA_024611175.1 Megaceryle torquata | reverse complement strand
ATAATAATTAAGAAAAACAAAGAAAATTTTTATCCAATATTACTTTTGTTATTGCGAAACAAAAAAAAAAAAAAAAAAAAAAAAAAAAAAAAAAAAAAAAAAAAAAAAAAAAGATAAATTTTAAGCTTTAGTATTAGCCTTCTAAAATTTCCTTTTGTCAGGCATGAGAAGCGAGGTAACTTCTGTAGCTACAGTGAGTTTTGGCTCTAGGATGAGCTGTGTATTGATTTAAAGTGATCCGTATACCTCTAGTATGGAAATATCCAGGAACCAAAGGATGGAATTGTAAACAGAATTGAAGGGCTCATCCACTGAGAGATTTTTATGGTTGTAAACCAGAGTAAACACAAGGTCATTTCTGATGATAAGAGTCAAGGGAAGCAGATGTGACCTTAATGAAGGTTTTTAGTAGAAAGTAAGACATGCTGAGTTCATGTCGACAAATTGGATGGTTCCAAACCCAAGTTTAATCAAAACAGTAATTGTGCTACACAGCTTTAATTAAATGTTGCGATGTTCTATTAAACTCTAGATAACAACAAAATTATATGAGTGGACAAAAAGACATATTAAGAATTCCAAGCAAGTTATCCAATGGGATAATTTAAATCATTACCTGTTAGTAAAGGAAGAGCTTTGGCAAAGCTTAAGACATAACCAAAATTAAAAATTAAACCTACAGTGAAGTAAAAAAGGCCATGCTTTTATAGCTGCAACACAATCTGTTCTGAGTTCACAGTTCACAACAGGTATTTCCAATCACAATGAATTTGTTTTACAGTGAAGTGTCTGCAAGTTTATCAGATGCATACAGAGAACTAAGCAGCAGCTTTTGGTTCAAGTATTTCATTGTGTGGATGTACTTACCTTCATCTTAATATTCCAGACAAAAAAAAGTAATTAGAATGTTTTCTTCTTGAGGGGATAATAAATAATCCTGCCAAATGCAGTCAGGTACAGAAATAAATTATCTCTAAACCTCTAAAAATTCCTAGGACAACATATAAGCAAATAATTATACAGTGAAGGCTTGTAATAGGTCTTAAAGTGCTCAAATCAGTCATTCATTCAGTACCAAAGGGGATAGTCTTACCAGTGAGGCATCAGTACATCACAAATTAAGCTCCAGCTTCACCTGAAATTTATGATAGGAAACAAAGAAAATTGTTACTTTCCCTCACCTATAGAAGCACCATGAGGTCAAGTAAGACAGGGATCAGTACCAGTGAGGTCTGGAGCACTGTCAGGTTTTTCAAATGTGATGTGCTGAACTACTCAACTTGCAATCAATCCCACAACATTTTTAACACTACAGATGAAACTGACCTGACTTTTTGAGATCAAACTCAGATTACCATAATAATCAGCAAATAATTTAAAATATTAATCTAGCTCCCATTCAAGCAGAAAACAAAACAAAACAAAACAAAACAAACACATTATTATGTAAGTGTCACTGGATGACAATTATTTACTATTATCTTCCAAATTCTTTCAAGAACACAAAAGGTAAATCTAGGAAGACGTGCAGATACATAGTGAGTGAGATGGCTGTGAGGATCTGCTTGGATAAACTTTGTACACAATAGATGATTTTGGTTTCTCCTTGATCTCCAGTAAAAGGCAGGCTTTGAAGTAAAGTAGTTCCCTGACAGGTGGAAAAGAATTCTTAAGGAAAAGACTTGTTTTACCAATGTTATCTTCTCTTTCTACATGCAAGGCAATAAAGCATAAGGCCAAGAATCTGCATTGGGGAACAGTCAACCAATAGGCTCAGAGACTCACTTTAGATAGTCTGGATGCAACAGCACCCACTCACTTTCATTCTGTCACACTGTGCACTGAGGTAGTGCTGGTTTGCAGGGCACAGGCTGCTAATGTGGAATCAATGGGCAAAGAAGGGTCACAGCACTTTGTAGTGTAAGAATGACTTAAAATAATTGTAGAAAGCATAAGATGGTATCCTCCTGGGTAATGACACAGTTGAGGACACTGATAAAATAAAATTAATTAGATTTGCTGCTAATCATACTACTGATAATTTTGTTTTGTTCCATTAAAATCAAACCTATAGGTTCATAGACATCTCCTGTCACTCCTCAGAGCAATAGTGGTACAGTGACCTGATGATAACTCTTAGTTATCCTCATTCAGCTCCCGAGTACCTGTGGATCATGCTAATACTCATTTCACCATGTAGAGAACTCTGCTATCATGAAAATCATGCTATATTTCCTTATATCTACTTTTCATTTGCAATCTTTTATTTATATACTAAACATTATTCTAAGGTAAAAAAAAAAAAAAAGCCTAAATACATGTCTACTTTTCATCCTTTGTAAACCTGGAGTTAGACTAATTCCAGCTAATGGAGAATTGATTTTTTTTGTTTTAGTTAAGGCATTAGAATCTGCACTGTTAGAGTGAAAAACATCTGCTGTCTTTCCCTTTACTGACAACTGCAGAGCTGCAGTCCTTCACATCATGCAATTCTCTGATGTACACAGATTTGAAACGTTGAATCTATCATGTAATAACCTTTCCTGGATGAGGTGCAGTGGCATAGCATGCCCTTGTTCTGAGATCAAACAACTCATCCTTCTCAACACTTTAAGTTTCCTTCTGCATACGTTCCTATGGAAATCGAGAATAACCACATAACATTGAAAATCCAATATTGTTTTTATTATTCTATACTCTTAGTAGTGACCAAATTTTGATGGGACAGTGAGAACTCCCAGTAGATCAGAAGTAGGACTCAATAATGTTATTTCTTCTTTCTGTCTTGAAAGAACAAGGCACTTGACTGCCATCTGCAATTTCTGCTCATTTCTCCAGAGGTGGAAAGATGTTAATAGATAATAACAGGTATAGATGTCTGTCAGACCAAATTACATCTTTTTTTTTCTAATTGACAAGCAGACAAACAACATCTGTCACAGAATGCACATAAGCGGATGGACTACACTTGGGAGCTTTGCAATTTTAGCATTTTGTGAAGTGATTTGCCTTTTTAAAAGAATGATTGAGAAACTGCACCTCAATATGATAATACCTATGTTTGGCCTATGAGTAATAGCTGCCAAACCCCAGGATTTGTATTCTAAGTTTTGGACTTGGGCTGCATCCTTTTTCTGACTTCTGTCATGCAGGTCAAAAGAGGTGGTCTGCAGATCTCTCCTATTTAGAGCCTTGTATATATGATGCACTATATTTACTGTATGTGTATATACACACTCAAACTTTCACAGATTTGTATGCCATATTACATCAGCCACAAAAACGTTATTTACAACATATTTAAAAGGTTGACAGGACACAAACACCATAAAGTGCTTGATTTCAAGGTGTTCTGTGTAGTAGCATGAAAGATACCTATGCAAATGGCATATCCCACCAGCTAACATATACCTATTGACTTAAAGCTGCCTTAGAAAAAGAATTAATCCTGAGGACATATCTGAAAGGAGTAACAGCTGTTACTTGCTGATCTCAGTCTGCTCAAATACCCTTTTACATGAATTCACATTTGTACTTCTTCCATTGAAGTGGTGTATAAGCACCAGCTTTAATCACAGCATGGCAAAGTGTAAGCCCATATATATATATATTTCTTTTTTAGTGCGTCATCCTTTGTAACTATAGAATGCAACATAAAAGCTTAATTAAAAGATTGTATATCTCACAATGCATATATAATCTGAAATGCATGCTCAGGGTGTAAATAGCCATAACACTTCCTGAGAAATGGGGAAAAACTCACTTAATAAAAGAAAATGTGATGCCTTAAGTTTCCTTCAGTAAGTATCCCTTCTTCATCCATTAATCACTATTTACCTGGGGAAAAAAAATGTGCAAAAAAAGTGTAAGAGCTAGGATATATCATTGGTCCTTTGAAAAGGTTATGGAAGTATTATAGGGAAGATACACAATGAAAGGTTCCTTCACAGATCCAGAAATAACAGACAGCACTCATCACCTTGTGTTTGCTCTGGTTGTAGGAAGAAATACCAGGTACTAGCAGCATTATGGTTGCATATGATCCTGTTGTACAAATCCTCGACTGCATGTTTCTAAACATCTGAACAGCAGTTTAGCTGCATAAAAATAATGGTGTTGATTTTAGTTGCATAAGCAGCTGGAAAGAAACTACTGGCAAAAAGGAAGAGATATCCTCTATGTGCACTGCTGATTATTCTTACAATAATTTTCCCCTATGACTTTTGTGTAAGCAATTTCTAATGGGAGGCTCCTGAACTTCTGTTTGATCTCATTGTAAAGTTTGTGTCACGGTGTATCAGTTTCTCGTCATAAGAAAAGCTCAGCTGTAAAACCTTTCAGGAAAAGGGTGAAATATAGTTAATTCTACTAGTTTTATACTGGTTCTATATTTGTAACATCCTTATTTCACAAGGACATTAGTGTAAGGACACTAAGGTATTTACTTGGTGACGTGAGATGTGATTATGCTACTGCACCTCTTTTTCTGAGTGGCTGAGGAAATTCTGAAAGGGACCTCAGGTCAGGTTAAACCTGCATAGCACTAACCATGACAGTCCATCAAGTTAACCTTCTGATTCCTAATTATATTTTAGCACAAGTTGCTTCTGTTAAATGGCTCCAGAAATCATCAGTCACAATACTGAAGTCTGCACATTGCACTTAAACGCTCACTGTGATGGTGTCAGAACTGAGGTCTCAGAGCAGCAAGTGTCATGCTCATGGAAGCTCTGCAGGGTAGAGTACTTGGCCTCAATAAAAAGTCACCACCAAGTTATCAGCAGCTATTTTTCTGTTGATAAACATTAACAGGGTGCTAGGTGCTACACTCTTAAAATATTCAGCCTTTATACCTGTGGAGTTTCAACCTAGAGTGGAAAAACAAATCAGAAAAAGGAAGCAGGTTGAGAGAACTGGGGTGCTGCACAGTAGGCAAGACTTTATATGCTTATATATTTCATTAATTTTCTGTCTTGTTCAGTAATCAGATGTCAGGAATAATCTAACTGAAACCAAATTACCTCACGTTCATGAAACTTTGTTTTCTCCACTAAAATTCCCATTTTAGTTAAAAGAGAAAGCCAAGGTAACATTCACTGAAGTGGATACAAGATGATGTTAATTTGGGTGTATTACCATTGGAGCAAATTTAAAATTCCACTAAGGTTTTAATGAGGGCTTTGCCAGCAATGTGTATGTGGGAAGCCTACTGACTAGGTCACCCTTTAAAAAACAGTTTAAAATGCAAGTCCGACTAAAACCTCCGGTCTTAAGATTTATATCCACTAGCATATGCTTGCTTTTTCTTTCTTACCATTTACTGTATGCGTAAGAGCTGAGATAATCTTAACTTCACAAAAATTCTCGTTGGTGATTTTGTTGGATTTTTTTTTTTTTAAAAGATAACTGACTGATCTTAATATATTCTTCCAACATTTTTCAGAAGGAAAGTTTACACTTAACTTTTACCCATAAAATGCATCCTCACTGCTGTCCTTTATAGTCTATGTGGTCTAACAGAATGTATATATTTTTCTGTCTTTTAGAAGTTGTAAATACCATGACTTAGTGTGAAATAAGTTAAAGATGAAGAGAGCACCCTGAAAGAAATACTACCATAAAGATACTTCTTTTTGTCCAGGGAGGATAATGAAAACTGTCATTGCACTCAAGTAACTTAAAGACAACATTCAGGAAGATGGAATTTTTAATTCAGATTATAACTGACTTTCTCTAAATCAAATAAGATGCTGATTCATTAGCATGGATGACTAAGTGCAAGGGCACAAAATCAACTAGTCAATTAAACAACAAAAAGATGTCAACCATTACAACTAAATAATAACACATTCCAAGTCAAGTACAATACATTCTTATGTTGAATGCTCCTGAAATAAATGATTCACATATGGGAACAGAAACATTTCTGTACCAGTCAAGTGGACCTCTCCAGAAAGACCTATCCTCACTTGATACAAGGTTATCCCACTGAACCTAAGCTGAACAAGTGCTAGCTAATTTCTCTTTTCAATCTTAAGTCATGCTTGGTCTTTCCAGTTAGGAAAGCTACATATTGAGAAGAGGGGGCTATCTCTTACAGCTTCTCACAACCAGAATTTCCTACCATTAGAACAAGACCTTTGGCCTATGATTCAGTTCTAAGGGCTTCTCTGAGAAGACACATCTAGAAAAAATAAAAATATAGGATAAGGTAGTTAATATTGTCTTGTATCCACAGGCTGCACACCGTAGTGCTAGTTCTTGAAGTATTGTTCACTCCTTGTAACTGAAGTGCCAGTTAATTGATACACAGACACTTTGATACCTTTTATAAACTAACTTCAAATGAGCAGATAAAACCGTTTTTAAGATCCACAACCAAACAATACAACAAAGAAGTTCTTATTCACTTTCCACTTCAGCTATAAACTATTTCATGTTCCCTAATTTTAACAAGAGATGGTTGTTAAAAAAAAAAAGGCAAATCACAAACAACAGCCAAAAAAGAGGGTTAACAATTACCCTTTTTACCTTTGAATTAATTACAAGGAAGTTATTTCAGCCAAGAAGAGTGCGAGTATATTTAGTTTTCTGCTTCTTTTTTATTAACTTTGATTTCACAGAATATTTCCCCCACAGACCCATTACTGCAGTGTTCTTTATATGCATGTTTTAATAATGGGTTTTGTTTGTTTTTGTTTTTGTTAGGTATACCATCAGTTAAACCATTAGCAAAAGTCTTTAAAATCACGTATGCTTGTACTAATGCAAATCCTGCCCCATCAATCCTGCCTGCTAGAAACAGGAAAGGACTGTCTCTACAATGAGAGCTCAGTGTGTGCTGCAGCAAAGGCAAACAGATGATGCAAGAAATACAACTCTACAGCAAACAGCATAGAGAATTCCACAGAAAGAATATATCTCACTGACTGCACAAAATATATCTTAATATATGGTATTTTTTTTTGCTTGTACTAATGCATGTAGTGTAGATACCAAAGTTGTGTTTCTCTTATGAATTAGAACTAGTAAGAGGGCACTTGTAAACTACCACCTTGCTTCAACAGATGTTATCTTTGCTTAATTTTATGATAGGATTTATACAGCCTTAATTGTCATTCAGATTATGTCATTCTGAATTTAGTTCTCACATTCTTGTGATACTCATATACAGACTATCATAGCTGAACTTCTGCTGGCAGCTAAACACTCCACATCACTCACCCACTGCTTCCCTCCACCCCCCTCCTTTGGTATGAGAAGGAGAATTGGGAAAAAGAAATAAGTGAGACCCCAGGGGTTGAGATAAGGACAGGTTGATAAAACAACACAACAAAGGAAGAAAACAACAGTAATAATGATAGTACTAATGAAATGATAGACAAAGTGAGTGATAGAAACCACAAGACTCTACCTGAACCTGAGACACCGCTTTCCATGCTCTAGCCACAAGCCCAAGACACAGGCTGGAACAAGCTGAAAACAGGCACCCCTGCCCTAAGCCAGCCCCTCCCTTTACACGGAAGCCATAACATCAGTATGGTGTCAACTGCCCCCTTGGCTGGTTGGGTTGTTTATCTTGGCTGTGGCTCCTCCCAGCTGCTGCCCCTCCCCACTGCTTGGGACAGCAGCTCTTTCTGGTAATTAACCCAAACTCAACCCAGGACACAGACTTAGGCCACTTGTTTCAAATTTTGTGTAATAGGCTCAGAACTGCCAATCCCAGTTATAGGAGTTGGTATTTTGGAATAATTCATCTCTTATCATTTTTACTTAGAAGGGAAGCAGAGTTTAATCAACTGGAAACTGAGCTTTCATATCCTTTGTGAAGTTCATTGTGCTCCTCCCTTTCAAACACGTATTTTATCTTTATTTCATTATTCATTTCAAGAAACAAGGCAAATTCTGTGGTCTTAATTCAATCTGCTGCTGTTAGCGGGCTCTGCCAAGCTATATTACATAACCATACATTTGGAGCTATCTGTTGAGTTTTCTATTTTTGGCTGGAAGAATGACGGTCAATCCCAAAGATATTTTTATGGTACTTTTTGGTTCCTTCCTTCTCTGATCTCTGCTGTATGTCACATAGCTGAAAATCCCACAAAAAGGATTGTGTAAGAATGCAAGGATGGAAGAATATGCTCAATTTAGGATCTCTCCAACTACTCCAGAATGACATTTAGTGTTTGATGCCATCATTTAAAATATTTTTGCTTTTAATTTATGTTAAATCCAGTAAACCACCCGAACTCCAGTGCTTTCTTTTCCAAACAAGCTTAAACTTTCCTAAGTTTCATGTCCCATTATTTCCCTGAGCTACCATGACCCTGTCTTTATTCCGTTCAGAACAAGGGAAATATGATTAAGGGAGTGGGTAATTTTTAATTTTTTTTTTTTCCAAGGGAAACAGAAGAAAAGCAATTGTGTTTACAGAAGGCTGGTGCAGAAAATTCCTGAGCTACACAGTAAACTTTGAGCCTCACTAGGATAATTATCCATATTTCCCCTTAGCAGAGATATCAGAACACTTTGCAATACAACAGTGTTTTTACTTACATACTCAGAGAAGACATTTATTGTGGAAAGAAAGAGGAATAACACAAGAAGTTTGGTTTAGAATTCAAATCTGGATTACATACATTACTTTCCATGTCCCAAGCTCCTCCTTCTAAAAGCAGGAATGATTGTCCCAAATTATAGCAAACCTTTTAGACAACAAAAGACAGTTACCTCTGTGTTTAGTTTCAACTGAACCAGTCAGTAGGGCTTCTTCTGTGGTCCTCAATAGGAGTGGAAGCTTTGGTGTGCTAGGCAACCTTCAGTGCTGTGAAGCTTACAAGGATATTGAAACAAATTTTGATATTTGAAAATAACATCTGCAGAGTCTGTGTCTTCTTTATGTGTCTTGGCTTTCAGCTTATTTTAGTCAAGGAGAGAAGCAATTACTCTCATCTCTGGTGTCTATGTGGTTCATGGCATGATTTCTAATACAGTAATTTTGGGCATAAGTGGATTAAGATGGTCTCTTACCTTCTGAGCTGAGAATACTAGAGCTTTTCATTATAATTCCCTTGGTCATTTATTAGGTTTCTGCCATAAAGTTGCCTTTCTGGAAACATTCGTCTGTCTCTACAATGGGCAATTCTGCTTGCCAGTAAGCTGAGTTTTTTGAAATCCTCAGGGTTTTCTTTAATAAATCTTGCCTAAAATGTTGTCTTCTGTAAAGACCTTAATACATCTTATTCTATACACGTTGCCAGTTTCAATGAAGGTGATTTTTTTTTTTATATCTATTAAAAGCCTACACCCGTTAGCATATTAAAAATGCTCTCAAATTCAGTAAACTAAAGTGTAACATTTACCACTATCAATACAAAGTCAGTAATTAGATATCTTTGTGAGAACTAAGAGCTGCATATTGCTACTATAATTATTCTTATCAACCTAGATAAGAGTATATTAGGAGATTATATTAAACGGCTGATCAATGGAAACTAATGAAGATGAAGGATTATAAGTGTCTTCATTTTAGGTGGTTCTTTTTTTCCTGTTCTCTAAATTTTCTTGCATTATTTCAAAACAACACAGAAATAATCACAAATTATTACTTTCCTTATAAGTAAATATTTGCTCTTTTTTTTTTTTTACTCTCAGTTAACTGCTAAAAATCTTGATTTCACAGAGCAGTCACAATAAAAGTGTCTTTAACTAAAAAAGAGTTATTAAGTGGATGAGTAGATTCCTAAATTTTTGAAAAGTAGATCTCATAAGAAAGAAAAAAACAAAAGCATGGCAAAATTTGTGCTAGATTCTTCTACAGTTAATATTTTGGTCATTATAGAACATTTCAAATTCAAGCAAGCAAATTTGGCTAGATGGATGCTGACATGCATAATAATACTTTAATCTCTTAGTAATACTATATATGCAAAATCCTGTATTTTTGTGCATTAAATAATCAGGGAACTTGGTATTACAATTAAAACATCTATTTTCAAAAGCTTAATTTGTTGCTAAGACTGTATATAATATCCATTCTTACTGTTCCTAAAAGACTTCTACTATGTTTAATTCCTGGTTCCTGTTCAACACAGTCCAATTTGACTTAATTTAATTCAGGTCAGAATGTATTTATCCTGATATGCCTTGAGATGAACAAAAAGAAATGATGGATTTATTGTTTTCTTTTTAACACTTCCCAATACAGTAATTGCACTTTAAATTGTGGACCTTCATGTCAAGATATATGCTGCATTAAAATATTATGAGAATGCTGTAAGGGCTCACAGGCCATTCTTCCTTTCTTGGAAGATGATATATTCTCCTTTTATATTTGAAATATGAGGTTACCATAAAAAGAGACTGAGAGTTACTGTTTTAAAGCTCCAAAGTTTGAGACAATTGGAATCATGCTATAAATTCAACTCAGTATTAACATTTCTATTCCATCCCTCCCACTATATGTGTAAGGGCTGGAGTGCAAACAAGGTGTTTTCTTCATTGAATCTTGATATATATCTTTTCTATTTTACTGATTCCTCAAGTACCTCTTCTGAAATGTTTCAGCTAATCACAGATCCTAATGATGACTTTAAGATATGCAATTCATGACACTCAAGACATTTAAAATGAATGTCATTTAATGGAAGACTTACTGTCTCATTAGTGGCGATAAATATGCATGATTCTCAGCGTTTTGTATTCAGGTTATAGACTCAAAACTTGTCCCTAAAGGGTGCCCTTAATGGAAGTTCTTTTTGGATCAGCAGCATTACAGATAAAAACAAGATAATAGGTTGATATCTATATTTTTTCATCTTCTTATTCTGTACCATATCTATCAAAAAAAGTTCTTGTTTACTTTTAGGTTTTTTTCAGAATTTGGCAAGAGTGTGTGGAAACCAGTGCATGTCTGTTAAGTAAAAATTGAATAAAATCAGCTCCTTGGGATTCTCTTCAGTTTACCAATATGGCTTTCTACAATGTTCAGTACCACAGCAGGCAGTATGGATTTCTTACAAAAAAATTAATGCTCACGTTGAGGTCTTGCAATTTCTATATGTAATATGATTCTCCTCATCATCTATTCTGGGTGAAAATAGTAGTTATTAGCTATCCTGGATAATAAAAAACTAGATAAGATACCATACTGAAATAACCATAAAGGCCTGGGAAAAAGGACTTAGATTTTTTTTCTATTTAGTACCTTAATGATTTCTCCAGTATAGAAATGAAGCACAGATTGGAAGAAGCCAGGTCACCTGTCTGGCTTCTCATTTCATAGGTGCTGAGCTACAACTCCCTCTACTCTCTTCCAGTCCACATATCTGTACAGCAAGATGTGTAAAAGAGCTCAGCTGTTTTCCCCACCTGCACTTGTACATAATGACCTGCGTGGAAATCAGCATCACAGAGATGCCAAGACAGGAAATTCTATGGGTTCAAGGTTATGAAAGATGTAAGATCTACCTTTGCTTCCCAAAGGTGGTGTAAAGTTTAAATTATCTTCTGGTACTATTTGATATCTTCTCACACTTTTTGTTTTTTTCTTTTAGAGCTTTCTTCTTTGATGTCTATCTCAGAGATGCGACACCTAATTCATCCTTGATTTTGCAGTTGGTTTTAATTATAGAATCATTGTGGTTGGAAGAGACCTTTAAGATCATTGAATCCGACTGTTAGCCCAACAATGCAAGGGCACTACAAAAGCATGTCCCTCAGCACCACATCTACACTCCTTTTAAATGCCTCCATGGATAGTGACTCCACCACATGGGCAGCCTTTTCCAGAGTTTGACAACCCTTTCAGTGAAGAAATTTTTCCTAATATCCATCCTAACCCACCTGGCACAACTTAAGCCCATTTCCTCTTTTCCTACCACTTGCTACCTGAGGAAACAGACTGACCTCCACCTTTCTCCAACCTCTTTTCAAGTAATTATAGAGAGTGAGAAGGTCTCCCAGAGCCTCCTTTTCTCCAGGCTAAACAACTCCAGTTTCTTTATAAGACAACAAACCTTCACCAGATTCGTTGCCCTTCTCTGGATGCACTCCAGCACCTCAATGTCCTTCTTATAGTGAAGGCCCCAAAATGGAACTCTAAGGCTCTGTCTTCTGAACATCTTAGAACTGTAAGATAAAATAAGTACATATGAAGTGGTTAATGGTATTAATAATTATGTCTATGTACAGGGCTTTCAAGAGGAGGAAGAGAAGAAGAGGAGGAGAACGAGAAAGAACTTTATCATTCCTGTTAGCAATCATCTGAAACAATACATGTCCACAAATGTACTTTATATTCCTATTGAGTCAACTAATTGTAAAACACAGTAAGCAGCCTGATACTTGTCAGACTCTTGGGACTTAACCTAGATTCACTAAGCTTTTGGTACATTAAAGACATGATCAGATATTTTTCCAAAAGTGGGCATAGGTGAAAAAGTATCACAGCTTCTACTACCTTATATTGAGTCCAATCTTGTATTGCATGACATCTCTGAACAAAATAAGATAAGTAGAAGTGAGTTTAGATAAAGATCTTAGTGGCTAACTTGCTTTAATTAAAGATGTTTCAAAAGATGGAAGACTCAGGAGCAAAGAAGAGAAATGTGCTATGTGAATTATCAGGTAATTGCTTCAAAGATAAACTTGTAAATTTTTCAAGCAGCCTGACTAAAGCCAAATAAAAATTTGTTCACAGGATGTAATTTGGGTTCAGTTTTTATTACTTCTACAAGTGTGATTTGGCAATACATGAAGTTTGTTCTAGACTTATAGTTTTAATTATTTCAGTCTGAAATGGTATATACAAAAGTGGCAGAGATCACTGTTAAATGTTTTTCAGCTGAAACCATAATTCCATTGCCAACAACATCAAGCAACAAACAGCTTCTAAAACTAGCAAGTTCATGCTTATTTTCCTCCAGTTGTAAAATGTTTAAAGAACAAATCAAAAAAAGTGAATGTAAGCAAGAATAAGAGGAATAAATATGTTGATGTTCAGAATATGGTTCTAGAAATGGCTGCAAGGTTGGAATGAAATGCCAGTCCTGAAATGCTGAAGACTTCACAGAAGAGACCATGTGCACGGGAGCTCTTGATACTCAGACTGTAGCAATTTGAGATGCTGCTCTACACTGCATGCTCATTCCTTTGCCTGAGTTTCTTGCCTGTAGCAGTATTGGAAAAGAGGAATACGTGTCCCTGTACATATCCCTGCCATTGCCGGTCCTGGAAAGGCAATCAATAATTTTTCATTCTCTGCAACTGAAATAAATGCAATAGACATCATGAAAACAAATGTCTTACTCTGAAGGTATAGATAGGTGACAAGAGACTATTTCTACCTATTGTCTTTCATGAATTTTCTGGGTTTTCTTCCTACCTTCATTACTTAGCAGACTATTTTCATCCCATTGCTTCATTCACCATAGCTTAAAATCTCAACAGCTCCTGATGTAGTCTGTTAAGCAATTGTTTCTAATTATCTTCAGAACATCAAGGTTAATTAGAGTTTTCATTAACCTTTTCTAGGCTGCTGCCAGGTGGGTCTTTACAGTGTGCTCTCTCAGACTGCGTGTTTCTCTTCCCTGGAAGCCACTGTGAAATGTGACAGCTGGAATCAGTTGTCGAAAGTTGTGTGGAGTGAAAAAGGGATTACTAAAATGAAGTGTGAAAAATAGAGAAGGAAACTTTTAAACCAAGAAGAATAGGAGGAACTAAACTTCAGAGAGGTTTATATTCTACAGTGTGGCTCCTTTCCTGTTTCATCTTTCTTTGCAAAGGAAGTAGGAATTTACTTCTTGCTCACATGGACAAGTTATTACAGAATTTTCCTCCTGAAACAGGCCACATCACAAACCACTGTTAGGCATAATGAGGAAGAGTAACATGGAATCTCATTCCCAGTATCCTTTATCTGGCCCTACAGCAGTGGTAATCATACTACACCAATTTAATCTTCCATACCAGATTTTAAGTCCATGTGGATTTAATAAAGTCATAAAAGGTGTAGAGCATGAATAATATGGATTTCAACCCATGAATAATTTTTTTTTTTTTATGTCCCTGTTGACATAGTGTGTCTAAGCCCTGAATAACAGAGAAGTAATGGAGTGAACAGAAGTGAATCTGCTCCCCCTACTCCCCTACCTCACAGGTATATCCCCCTACAGCTGAATTCTAGGGTAAATATCATGTCCGAAACACAGTATTTCACTTCTGGATGTTCAGTCAGTTCAGAGATACTTTGGTCTCTAAAAGTCCAGCGTTATATAGACAGAGAAGGAATCAGTGATACAATATGAAAGATTACAGTCTATGACAAGGAATAAAGTTACACTTGAGCCCAAAATTTTCAAAGCTCTTCCGAAGCTCAATGCCTACTGTATCTATTATGCAACAAAGAGAATGGCTTTTCAGAAACATTGAGTAATGAAACTTACTGAACTCAGAAAAATGAGCATCTGCTCCTCTAGCAATAATGTTACTGATTGCATATCTTAAGTATAACGCTTGCTCTAGGATATAGCTAGAGTTTCCATTCCTAGAATGGAAATGACTAGCTTTAGTGACTACAAAACCTGAGGAGAAAAGATCCTTTTAGGGAAAACAAGAAATCATTCTTGAGAATACTTCAGACTTGCACAGAGTATTTAATAAGTAGATAATAGTCTCTAACAATTCTCTTACAGTCAAATATGTCTTCCTAACAACATCATTTGGCTGATACAAGGTGAAAGCAGTTCTAATTTTTGCATAGCTAACGCTAGCATTATAATAAATAAGTGTTCTTGTACATATTTATGAATATAATTTTCATTTTGACTATATTATTTGACAAATTATGTTTATCAGAGATTCAAGGTTTTAAAAAAGTTGAATGAAAGCACCACGGCAATTTATATTAGCTCATGCTGTGAGCTTCTGGGATCATTAAATCATTAAATGATTTCTAGAAGTCTCTATGGTTTGCTTTATTAGGACTGACAGAAACATTTGGAATAATGTTAATTAGATTGTGTAGTTTTCCCTGTACTATGTTCAGCTCTGTTCTGTATTGTATTATATAACGGACTATGACTCATAGTACTACTTTGAGAAAATGATATTTGCTACTTTAAACTTGATATATCTGTGTAATCCATTCTAAGGCCTACCCTGTCATAACAACATATTGGTTCAGAACAATGGCTGAAGACTAAGTGCATAAATGTTTCTGCTGGTAGCTTCTTGAAATAAGACACATTGAATGTAATTTTCAAAAATGAAACACATGATCGATGCTGTCATTTGAAATATATGCAGACTATGAACATCATTTCCACACCGCTGAACTTGAGCAGTTTGCATTATTCAACACATGCCAGATGGAAACAGTCTTGCAGCCAGCCTTTTCTCATACTCTGCAACAAGTCTCATGTCAGCTTTCAGACTGTCCAGTTAACTAAGTAGAAAGTAATTTGCAGTGTCCTAAAGTTTCACCTGATTGTAACCCATGTATCATTTCAACCTCCATTATCATTTCATCTAACCGCTTCATTACCTTAATCTAGAAGATGTTGGTCATGGGCAGCTGTGTCCTGTGGTGGATCTGCTGGAACAAGCCGTGTCCAGCACGGGACAGCCCTGGCTTCTCGGGGAGGCCACCTCTGCAGCACCCTGCTGCCAGCACCTGGGCATCTGCAGCCAACACAGCTCCTTAAGAGCCCCTAACTCCTCAAAGAAAAGGGTTTTGTGCACAGACAGTGGTGTTTCTGTTCAGCATCCCCTCTGAATAAAGATTAAACCTTAAATTTTATATCCTATAAAAAAAATATTCCAGGCAGACAAAACAATCAATAAACTCTTCTCTTTACTGTTGTAAAGTACAGTGTTGATACTTCTCATCTTACATCACGAGCATACTGATATTAATCTTTTGAAATAAACATGTATACTTTAACCACCTTTCCTGTCTGCAACAAAAATCTAATTAGTTTTTGTTTCACAGTAATGTCTTTCCTTGGAGAATAGTAGCCTTTTGGCCTGGTAATACTCTTAATCTCCATTTTTCATAATAGCAAATGGTGAGAGCCTCCTGATAAGTAGATGATGCAATTAAGGCTACATTTCTTCACTACAGTCCATGGTTTTGTTCACAGTAGACATGCACATTTTATGTCACTGAAGATTAAGTATTATAGTCTTTTCCAATGACATTTGTAGCTAAGCACATTAATATTAAAGGTCAATGTCCCTTTAAGTGGATCAATAAGAATCTTGACAGTATAATATATTATCATAGTTTCTTACCATATCAGATTTTGTAGGTTTTATTTATTGTCCTCCTCTTTCTCATTGCTCTGTTATATAGTAAAGAGAGCAGAACGCAAGCAGACGACTATTCTCAGAAGAGCAGCACAGAACTGTGGTTTTGCCCCATGGAGAGAATACGCTGGGCTTCACTATGTTCCAGAGGTGGCAATGTATCTGGAAGTGTAGACACAAAATAAATCCTATTTTCTTATACCATGAGGACTCGTGATTGTGGAACATCCATCCTTGGAGTTAGAAAAGGACTCAAAGAGGACTTGAGCAATCTAACTTTAAAGTTAGATCTAATTTTAAAACTGGCCTTGGTTTAGCAAGTGGATTGCACTAGAGGACCTCCAGAGATCCCTGTCAATCAAAATTAATCTGAGATTCTATGGTTGAACAGATTATGTCCTAGATATTTGTGTGTTAACATGTTACTTTCATGTAACAGGAGAAAAAGAATTCCATACTACCAAAAGCACTTGAATAGTTGTATGAGAAAATTCAAACAAGTAACTAAGTCAATGCATAGGCAAATCAGGCTAAAAGCTGCATCTAAATGCTTTATAGAGGAATGTTTCACTCCATCAGTCTCACATAGTAGCAATGTATAATAGTTTTCTAATGTTTTTTTATACCTTTAAAAGGTTTCTCAAAAACAGTGTAGTATTTTGTGTTCACTCTTACTTCCTTCCTAATTAAGGATTAAGTGGAGGAGTTCAGCTAACCTGAATTTTTTATGCTTAGTCTGAAAATGAAAGTTCCTGGTAATAACTAGAGAGCAGCTTCTTGAAACAGCTTTGAAAGTTCAGTATATATATATTTTAAGTAGTAGGATGCAGAAAATATTTTTACAAAATGCTGATACTGCTGTCACTATCAAAAGTTTATGTTCCTCTCTGTAGCAGGCTATAATGTCTTGAGCATCATCAGTGGGAGTGCCTATTATTCTATCAACCTGAACATCTGAACCACTTAGTAAGATCATTACTTTAGCTCTAAAAATCTGTGTTGGGTCTCCAAACAACCACATAAGCTGCATTGTAATGGCGTCACAGAGGCCTAGATTAGAAGCCAGAATATACAGGATCAGGATCTCAGGATCAAGGTCTCGTCACAATAGCTGGGGCTGGACAAAGCCAGTCATTCAAAAAGCAATGCTTGTAAGAAGCCCTGTAAGGGGTGAGGGAAGTGGTAGGATCCATCAGGTCTTCTGCACTGCAGGGCTCCTGCCTGTGCATGCGGGAAGTGGTTTGGAGTGGTGATACATACCTGGTTTGGAGGGAAACTGGTCTCTGGAAAACTCTTCTGATCATTAAAAAGTAGAAAAACCTACAGTTTTGAGTTTTGTTACACACGCACTTTTTGACATCAGGCACATAGGAAACAACATTCAAGTCAAGCTCTCCGAGAAACACTGATTATTCTGTAGAAAGACAGATTAATCCCAGCAAACACTGTGCTAAAAGGGAGTGACTACTGGTAGCAATAACAGTCAGAAACACAGTTAATCAACCACTACCATTAAATCATACCACTAAAATGACTTTTGCTGTGAATATGTAAATGTCAACTAATTTTAATAGTCCTTTCATCAAACTTTTCTGCTGGCTCTTAGGAATTCCATGCAATGAGCACAGGAATGAAAAGAAACTAATGTAACTTTTAAAAGCCTTATAATGGTAGGAGATCAGAGCATAACAGATTTCATGTTGCAGGTGAGACAAATCAGAATTGACGGTATAAAGGAGGAAGTAAGGATAGTGGTGCTTATCTAGTTTTCATTACTTAAACTTATTTCAGTGGTAAAACTATCACATGAACAGGTCTCAGCCTCATTTTTAACAAGTTTGTTCTTTTTTCTCCCCTGTAATACCTACAGCACTATTCCCACTAGTAATCCTCACATATATTGAGAATAGAAAATGAGTCAAGTATCCTTCTACTTCTTGTTTTCTCTTTTTTTTTTTTTAAGCTCACAAATAGTTTAAATATTTCTGTCTTAAAAGCCCATCAAGAATATCTACAGAATATGTTAATCAAAAGAAAGAGTGTTTTTCAAGAGGTAAACTTATCTGACACTTGGTCTCTTTCAAGAAACACAGTAATTTAAACCAATGTTTTGTGTTGATTCTGAGTGGATGATTACTTCCAACAAGTGCACACTTACAATTTCCAGCTCTTTAAAGATGCTCCTCTACTGACCAGAGAGAGCCCTCAGACAAGACTGCAGAAGCATGACCCAAACATTTATCCAGATCAGAAAAAAAAAAAAAAATTATGTACAGAGAGAAGAATTATTCTATTTGTGATGAAGGCAATTTTCTAGCATCTTGTACCATTAAGACACTTTTTGCAGGGAATATATACTTGGCAGCTACTGTCTGCTACGGTAATTCTTTCATGAAGACTCCCACCTGATTCTTGGAAAAGGCTTAAAAAAGAATAATAAGCCTTACACCAATACATGGCTTCATAAAATACAGAATGGTGGTCTTGGGATGATATGGACAGGGATGATATGATGGTGATACATACTATCAGCAAATTACATTGAGACATAAAATAACAGCAACATGCCATAAATCCATGTTTATGTTGGATGAAATTCACAAAGATAATCCTTGCTAGTGTTGCTGCTTGTTGTTCGTAATTCCCTCATGTGCAACTGAATGCAATATCTGACAGAAGAAAAATTTATTTGACAACCAAAAGAATAACTTCTGAATGAACAGAATCTTTCCAGGACCACAAAGATGACTGATTGTGTGGTATCTACCACCCACTCTTTGATTAATTAAGATATATTTCTTGTTAATGTTGCTCTCATACTTGCATCCAGTCATAATGCATAATTTGTTGATCACAAAAGTTACATTTATTCTTTCAAATATCTCAGGATTTGGTTTTATCACTTTTGAGAAAGTTCACTTTGTGATTCCCATGTTACATGAACATGTTCAAGAACCTTGTACTCTTTTTGAATAGCCTGCAGTATCAACGGGCAATTCCATTAACATTACCCACAGATCATGTCTCTGTTGTTAGTAATATATATCATATCCTATCACTTCAAAAACTCTGCTTCTGACACTGCAGGGTTGGATCATGCTGGTCTGCCTTTGATTTAAGGCTAGTTGTAGAAGAATTGACCACTGTTTGTACCAGAAACCATGAGAGACATAACATCCTGAGGCTGATGGTAAAAATATCCTAATTTAGACCAAGGTACTGTTTGAGAGGTATAAAGTTTGACTGTTTGTTTTGCTAGTCTGTTAGAGTAGGTGAAGCCAACTTAAACTATCTGCAAGGATTTTTTTTGCCACATCGCTTTTTATGAATGATACTCTTCTGTCCTGTCATCTGTGGAACCATCAGTTAAAGATCTGAGGAAACATATGACATATCAAATGTTGCCATTTTCTAACTACTGTGTTTTAGAATTTAGTAAAGACAAATGATCAAATTAGCACTTTTACATTACCTACATGAATAAGTTTAAAAATCATTTCCTGATAGTCACTTCTCCTTTCCAACTAATCTTCTTGTCTGCATTTCAATCCTACCACAGCTTTCATTTTTAAGTAAGGTTGGAAGACTAAGTACACTAACCCCTCCTTTGGTGGCAGCATCTTTTCTCTTTTATGAAAGACTGAACAATCTCAACATTATCTGCCTCTCTTGGGCAAGAGATAAAAGACTTCTCTCTTTATTTTTCACTTACAAGTAATTTCTGTCTTTCTAAAGGTTCCCTCGTCTCACTTTTGAAGAAATATATCTTCACAGCATTTTTTCAGATTTGAATGGATTAATGAATCCAAAGATCCCTATAAGAATTTCACTGTCTTGAGCAAAAACCTACAGCTACTCTAAATCCTTTCAGTTTAGAACTTCTCAATTATAAAAAACAAACAACAGGAATGTATTACAACTTTAACACTCCCTGATGGTTTCATAGTGTTTAGAGATAGGCATACTAGTATTCTCAACATTGCTATTTACCTTGTGTTGAGCTTCCAAAGTTCTAATTTCAGTGAAGGAAAATAAATCGCATCAGAAATCTTTTATCAGATATGCACACTGATTAAAAAAAAAAAAAAAATCACACTAATGAGAAATTGCAATTCACAGTAAAGATAAGGAAGTGTATTTTATTGTCTAACAGATGGCTTTCACAAAAAAAAAAAAAAGAAAGCTAAATACCATGGGGGTTTAGATACTTGATCTCCAGAGGTATCTACTAAAATTATCTAAACAATTTAAATTGCCACAGCTTTGGCAAATGAAGATTGCAGACAAGCAAAACTGTGGTAAAAGCCATTGTGGAAACTTGAGGTGGGGGTCAGGAAACGAGTGAAAACCAAAGGGATCACAAATTGTCAGCAATCTTGAATGCTATGCAGGCAAAGGTCTCAGCTGGAGAGACAGATCCCCAAAATTTAGCCTGAAGAAATAAGGAGATTGAGAAAGAGTCAAAGCTCTTGTTTAAGGAATGTGGAATCCTGATACTTAGTTCAGTAAGCCATACTTCTGGGAGTAAGCATTTAATCCATTTACAAAATTTGTTTCTGGATCCAAATATATTTAGTGTATTAAAAAGATAATCCTACCTTAGTCAGTCAGATTCTTTTCTGGCACTAAATAGAATAGCAAGTGCTGGTAGACATTTTCAAGTTAATATTTGTCAAGATTTCAGAGAGGTTAATGAATTTTAAAAACACCTCTGTCACTAAATGAGCCTTTATTTGGATGTATAAAAATCAGAAACAATGCTTACAGTTCTTATGGTAAGTGTTAAATGAGGAGTTAAGGGTTCATTCTAGCCTAACATTGGTTTATTAATAGTCTTAACCAAGGACATGAAGGAGCAGGTAATATACACTATATGACCTGCATGTGAAACACTGTTATGAACAGTCTTGCCCTCATCTTTTGAAAATATGAGATAATAAAATGCATTTGTATAAATAAAAGTAACTTTCCACCCTGACTTCACAGCCTGGATTTTACATTCAGCTATAGAAATTTAAAACATATATGCAAAATCTCCATTCCCTTAAATATTTGTTTATTTTTAACCTTACTCTTTTACACAGATACCTATATTCATTCCAAGTCTTCTGGTTGCACTCATATCCAAATGCAAAGTGTTGCACCCAGGCTAATGTGCTAAATTCCATTACATGACATCTGAAAAGTATCCTGTAATATGTATCAGTGCATGTTTAATGGAAACACTGCTCCGTACCTTTTTTTTTTTTTCCAAGCTTTAGCATCTGTTGTGGAACATTTGGTGTTTATACGGAACTCCCAGTTAGCAAATGTTATGAGTTTAATAAGGTCATTAAAAAATGAGTGTTTATTGCAATGCATAATTTACAAACTTTTAACATTTTGTCTTTAGAAGACTTCTGTAGGAAAACCCAGACAGGCAAGAAAAGGAAAGAATCATTAATTAAAAATTGTTAAGGGGATGAAAGAGTAAGCAATGACCTACTCATTCATATTAACATGTGCTGTTCACATAACCTAGAATGTGTCATACAGTTAAGTAAATAATTAGTCATCTCACCTTGGCTGAGGACAGTCAACATATTCTGAGGTTTACTCTAGACTTGCTTACTGTCTTCTTGGAGGCAGGCTAGCTAACTGCAAGGAAAAGGAGAAATGAAATAAAGAACTTGCCAGGACATGCTGAGGTAGGAAAACTAAATAGCCAGGATCTTAAGTTGGTTGTCATCATTTCCTTATGAGCTAAAAAAGATCTTATATAAGAAAAAAACAAAACAAAACAAAAATCTGTCTGCAGTGTAAGAATATTTTTTTTTTAATCCCTGCCCTGACAGAATACAGGGCAGGATTTTTTGCCTTCCCCCTGATTTACTACCCATTAGATGTGGAATTCTCAGGGACAGGGAAATCATTACCAAGCTAGAGGAGTCTGGCTGTAGGTAAAATAACTGAAGTTGCCAAAATGTGGAGAAGGCTTTTGGCAAGAAACAAGAGCAGGAACACAGTGAGATTTAGGAATCGCCCCATATCAGGAGAACAGCAATATGCAGATGACATGGAGCAGCTTCTGAGGATTTGAAGGGTTGGAAATATCTGGATCTCACCTGTAAATTCTTTCCCTCCACATTCTAAATCTTTTGTACTACTAAAGTGTAATTCATTTTATATATTAGTAAAAGTTTGGAGCATTGTGGTTTTGCTTTTAAAATTCTGTACTTATTGCTTAATATAGTTACCATTTAGAGAACAGAAGGTACTATCAGTTTTGAGACTGAAAAGCTAAGGAGAAAGAGTAATACTTTAATGGAAAAATCTACAGATTGTCTGACATAGGGCAGGAAAAAAATATCGTACTCATTTATGAGACTGACTAGAGATCAATAGATCAGGCTCAAAGACACAGGAAAGTCACACACACACACACACACACACACAAAAAGATGGGTGGAACAACAAAAGAAACTTAACTGGAGAAGGATTCTAAAAAAAAAAAAAAGTACATAAAAGATGGGATCTGTTGTGTAATGTAATTGCTGGCACTGATCACTGTGTGTAGGAAAGGAGGAAAGACAGTCTAGGAACGAATGCTGGTGCATTGAGTAGCTGTCCAGATAGTAGATCAGACCATGAAAACAACAACAACAAAAAAGAACAAACAGTTATTCCCATGAAATTTTAGGTTCCAGGGAAGAGTCAAAATTAGAAAAAAAAGTAGTCACATCCAAATCCAATCCACAAAAAAACAAGTGAGAGTTTCTATTTTCTATAGTAAGGCAAATAGAATTTGCCAAGTTTTTATAAAACTATTTAATAAGATCGTGAAAGTTCTAACCAAAGACCCTGATGCAAATAACTATCACTATTTTGAATGTGATCTAAGGGATGAATTGGTATAATCTAACTGAAGCTTGATGCAGTGCACTTTATCCCCGAAAACAATAACAAGACAAATAGATTGCATTAATTTGCATGAGGGAAGGCAAAGCATGATATAGTTTGTTCTTGACAAAAATTAAGCCTGAGGTTTTATTTTAAGTTCTTTGGATCTCAGAAAATCCTGACAAGAGAGGGATAAACCAGATTTTTCTGTGCTGAAGAGTACTTTGCAAAGCAAATTTGTACCCCTACATGGTTTGGATTTTTTTTTTCCACTACTACAGTCCAGACACAAATTAAATGAGTTGTTTTTTATTCTTAGACACCTTAGGAAATGAATTGCTGATCTCATTACCATCGTAAAAACTCTTGAGGAAAAACAATATTAACTCTATTGATGCAAGGTTTCTTTCCAGAACTATCGACACAGTATCTGGGATAAATACTTGGTTTGTGTAAAAAGGCTTATCTCTTCAAGCAGTTAAACATCCTAAGGGGTCTTCGCGACCACCACTTTAATTCTTAAGCATTGCCTTGAAATAGATATCTGGAAGCATCTAATTTCAGGTACATTGGAGAGGCTGGCATCCCTTCAAAATATTTTTGTATTGTGTTATACCTTCTATACCTGCCTAGCCAATGAGGAGTTGAGATTTGACTGCTCGGGGCGGGGGCGTGGGGAGAAGTTGTGTTATATGAGGTATTTGTCCCTGTATTGACTCTACCATTAGGGTTAATGTTGACAAATTTGGTAGGTGAAATGGCTCTGTTAGTGAATGAAACTAAGAAATCTCATTTGCCATCCTCTGGTCCCTTTAAAAGCAGTTTAACTCGCATAAAATACTGAGACACTATTCTAACACCTTCCTGTTGAATTTACCCTACATGTCTTAGAACTTCTCAGGAGATAATTTCTTTTAGATTTTAGATCCATTTTAGATAATGGAAACTAAACATTTTCTATAGTCTTCTATACTTCTGTGGAGTGGATTAAGGGATTCTAGACTTCCTCCTCACATAAGTTACATTTGTGATGGTTACAGGAGGTGGCAGACAAATCTTGACAACCCCCAAAAAAGTTCCCAAAGTAGGGTGTGAACTAATAATTTCAACAGGAAAAGATGACAGCTGGCACAAATTGGCTGTCCTTGAAGATCAATATACTGTTGAGTTAAAAAAAAGAATCCATTTTCGCATAACATGGTGTCTCTCATGTCTGTGGTAGCTGGTACAAATCCACTGTTTGCAATTGAGTGGCAGATCATACGACTGGCAATTTTTCTGGTGGAGGAAATGGACAAAGGGATCACTCTCCTAAATATGAACCCCTCAAAGACCAGAGAAAGACTAAATCTTTTACACAGTTATAATTTAAGGGATAAAGAGTAGGAGAGAGAAGACACATACGGATAACATGGGAGGACTACCATATGGAGGAACAAGAGTAAATGGCATTTTTTTACATCCACATTGAAATATCAGACACATTAACAGTGATAATCCAATTTCTTATACCAGGTTCCCTTCAAAGTCATAAACAACTTTTGAACATTTTGAATTGGTCAACAATATCTAAGCATTTCAATTGCCAACTCAATGACAATATCCTAGATTACTTCAATAATCAAAATAAAGACATTAAGAAACAGAACAAAATAAGAATGAAAGAAAATAAGCACAAAAAGACAAAATAGGATTATGTAAAAATTAAAGGAAGAAGAAGAGTAATTCTATTTCTCTGTTATATTACATTTTTCTCCAATAGAAAAAACACCACAACTTTTTTCCCATTGAAATGAACTTAGTTCACCAGAATCAGGTATATCTTAAAAGTGTAATAAGAGTATAAAAATATAAATATTTTAATTTAACTCATCATCAGATGTACAAGAAATGAGAGAAAATTTTATTGCTTTTCATGCAGACAGGAAAAAAGTCAGTTGTGATTTCAGATAAGATATCAATTTTTCATCTGTCTGACATCTGAAAAGTGGCTGTAGTCATATTTTTGCCTATGCTTCACTTAAGTGCAAATCAGAATTGTTAACCAATTTTAGAGTGTTTATCTCAAAATATATAAGAAAATTTATGAACTAGACCATTACACTTCACTCTTTTAGGTCACTTGTAGCTGTAAAGTCAGGCAGTGCTTTATGAAAAATTTGAACATTAATAATTCTATCCCCTATTTCTATGTATACCCTTTGCTTTAGGAAGAACAAGTATTATAGAAATCAGTGTTCTCCTCCCTTTAACAGACAACAGTTCCTCCAGTCTGGTTATGAATAAATAAAATGTTCCTGGACTGTTTCACAACATTCTCCACATGCTCTGAGCTGCTGTAAGTCTCCTGAGGAGAAGAAAAGAGGGATTTAATGAAGCAGCCTCTATTTGCAACACGGGGAAAAAAACAGTAAAGGAACTACTGTACCTAGAGCTGTAAATGTGCAATAAACAATGCAATTCAAGAATACAGAACAAAGTTTAAATTACAGTTTATCATTTGAAAGTTGGAAGGCAAAAATTTACACAAGAGGAGGTTTATTCACACCTTCTTGCGTTCTGTTTTGGTGGTGGGCCTGCCTAGCCAACAGCAAACACCCACACAGCAGCACATGCACTTTCCTTCTCCCATGGAGAATGAGGGAAAAATAGAAGGAAGCCAAAAAGTCTTGTTGATCAAGACAATGACAGTTTAATAAGGGAAGAAAAAAGCTGCTCCTGCAAGCAAAACAGAAACAGGAATTTATTCAGCACTTTCCATCAGCAGTCAGATGTTTAGCACTTCCTAGAAGACAGGGCCTCAGCAAAGCTAATGGTTGCTTGGGAAGAAAAATGCCATAACCACAAACATCCCCCCTCCCTCCTCCTTTCCCTGAGATTTTAGGGTTGTACGGTATGGAATTTCCCCTTGGTCAATTTGGATCAGTTGTCCTGACAGCCTACCAGCCTCTTACCCACTCCCAGCCTACCAGCCCATAGGAGGGAAGGGCTGTGGTGTAGATCAACACCAGAAGGCAGCTCAGCCCCACACAGATGTGCACTGATGCCCCTCAAGCGTGATAAGGAAGTGAATCAACACTGTTTTGGTTACAGATACAAAGCACAAGAGCATACAGGCTGGTATGAAGAAAGATACTCTGTTCCCAACAGGTCCAGTACAATTTTCTACGCTAAATTCTAAGATGTCACTTTACAGTGATATGTTATTCTGCCATGAATGTGCTCCTTTCAGATTTTTGCTTTACCTCTATATAAATCATTAAATCTATGCACTCAATA
This sequence comes from Megaceryle torquata, assembly GCA_024611175.1. Taxonomy (NCBI): domain Eukaryota; kingdom Metazoa; phylum Chordata; class Aves; order Coraciiformes; family Cerylidae; genus Megaceryle; species Megaceryle torquata. The sequence goes on along the minus strand of JANIJG010001102.1, from coordinate 30,875 downwards.
GCTACTAATGAAAGGTGACGAGCTTGAGACAGAGAAATTCATCCTATTCATGGAAACCATTGCACTTCTTCCTAACCATTCAAGTGTCTTATCCTTCAATGAGATGTAGTTACCTTGTGCTCCAAACACTGAAAGAACAGTTTAGGTCTTAATACTACCAAGCACTGAATAAAAAGAAAAAGTCCATAAGTGAAACTTGAAGATTCAGACAGATAAATAGTAGACCTGTAGGAGAAAAGCTGAGGGTGACACAAAGCCAGAAGTGCATATGAACATATCACTTAAAAGAGGAAGGAATATATTTCAAGGGGGAAGCTGCATATTGAGAACCAGATCATGAAATTTAACTGTTGGCAACTTTAGATCAGTCAGCAACAGGAGGCCCTGAGGAAATTCTTGCTGTTCTTTTGAAAGCTGGAAGTATAAGGAAGACATGTCACTAAACTGTTGAGCTGCCATATAGAATTTCACTAGACAAAGATTGTATCATGTGCCAGGTTTTACCACATGCAGGCCAGTTTGGAACATGAGCTCCCATTCATTCAACATATTGCTTCAACCACCAAACCACAAGATTGCAAGGCTTCTTCCTAGGGATATGAGGGCAAATATTCAGCTAGATTTTTTATAGTACATTGGATTATTTTTTTGTTTATGTATGTGCTTTCTTATTTTTTCATGTCATATCACAACAATCAGTTATTTGTAGAAATCATGAAGTTGCATGAGAATGAAATAGACAAATGAGCATTTGATGGACTGAGCTGTTCAGATACCATGAAAGCTCAGCTTTGCCAAGAAATAGTTTTTTGCCATCAACTCTTTTCCAGGACAACATTTCATTATCATATTTATTTCTCTTACCAAGACAATGATTTATAGTTTTTATGGTTATATAAAACAGGAGTGGTACACTTCACATTTTAAAGTACACATAAAACTTAAATGCTCAGGTAGCACTTCTTATTAAGTATCCCTGTGGTAGACTTACAGTTCTGTTACCTCTTTCCAGCAGCCAGACATGTAAAAGTCAGAAAGGAAATTATATTTTTTTAAATACATAATTCACTCACAAAGGATACAAAGACCAACTTTCTGGTTATTTCAATATCTCAGGTATTGCCAGCTACTTTTGATTCTATTTGTAAGTTCTTCAGCAGAATACAAAATTATGCTGAAGCAATACTGAAGTTTAACATGAAAGGAAACTAAACCAGGTCATCTCTTGGCTTCTTGGATTTCTACTTCAATATGCTAGAAATATATGGCTGGTTATCATGCTAGATATAAGGTTTAGAATAGATAAAAAGATGAAATTCTAAATTATATGCATGATATGGCTGAAATATCATCCTGCAATATCAATACAATATATTGTTAATCAGTATTATCCTATTTTTAAAGGATCACTATGAACATAAATAGGAACAGGTTTCAATTCCCCAGTCATATACTACTGAGAGTCAATTCACATGGAAGATAAAGTGAAAGAAAGTGTTATAATATGGTAAAGATATGTATTTTACATTCCTTGCATTAGGATAAGAAGCAATATGCTTTAAGGGAAAAAAGTTGACACAAGAACGGTGCCAAAACATTGTGTTCTGACTCAAAACAAATAGCAAGATTTTAATGTTTGCTGAATCAGCACAACTGGCAAACAGATTCTGCCAGAATAGATTCTTTTTTCCAGGAAACAGACTTCAACATCTAGTGATGCTATTACAGTCCCTTTTAATTTTCCACCTTCTGTGGGTTCAATTCACTAACAGAAAGCCAGCAATATATGTTCAAGATGATGAATATTTATAGTGTATTTAATCTCTGTTAATCAAATTAAAGGGTAACCGTGAACATAATACTATTTAAAAAATAATAAAACTAGTCTCCTGCTCAGTTTTAGTTTATTATTCAGGTAAAAAAAAATCCAGATATTAAAGTCAACCTTAAGTTTTGTCTCCTCTGTATAAAGATAGAGCTATCAAAACTTCTATAGCAACAGACTATAAAACTGCCTAATCAAAACTGGCAGTAACAGCTTCTTAGGATAAAATATAGCGTAGTTAATCAAGCAAATAAAGGTCATGTTTAAGGAATCAGGGTAAGCAGAATTAGTAATAATTAACATTTTAGTCAACATAAATTTAACAATTAGGAGAAGGCAATAAAAGAGCTTGACATATTTCTCTCCAATCCCTTTCAGCAAGAGCAACGCTCAATTATTGCCTTTGTGGGTTAGTAAAAATCAAAACTATTGAATCATGACATTATAGGGATGGAATTTTTAGAGCTATAGATGTTGAAAAAGGGCAATATTTACTTAAGGAAAAACTCTTCCTCTCATATGTCCTTTTGTTATTTCAATGGCAATGAAAAGTAGCAGAAATTTCAAAATTCTCAACTACCTTAAAAGAGAATATGAAGTTATTGGATTATGATGACAATAGTGGTAGTATACCATAGTGGTGCAGCACTACACATTACTAGATATAGTATAATGAATAGAGGATTATATTTTGAAATTTTCAAGTGCAGCATGTTGACAGCCAAAGATAAATATGTTGTGACAAAATACACATAAGTGGGAAGATCATCAGAATGACAGATTCTAGCCATGGTCATAATATTCTGACTGATGTTGTAAAGCTCAGTCAGTTGCACTGAGTTCAATGCTCCTGAAGTAAGATGCTAGTCATTTCACAGAAGCAAAGCATCACAAAATACCTAAACCTGCAGTGGCAAATCACCAGGCTTCAGACTGTACCTCTGGCATTAATTATTGACACTATCCCAACCAGGAAATGACCTTATCACCCCAGCTGGGACTGAGCAAGGATTAGATGTATCACATTCTGAGGTCACAATTAGTGTGGTTATTAGCAGGGTAACACCTCAGGGAGTCAAGCTGGGTAATTTAGCATTACTGGAGAGAAGCATGAGATTTCCTACTGTGGAATCACACTGTCTTGGACAGCGCTAATCAACATTTTTTTAATAAGGTTGTGTAATGACAATTTGCACTTCAAACTAGTTTTCCAAATTCTCTAGTCCAAAGCCCCTGTTTCTGTGTAAATCTATCCCCCTGCAATAGTGATTACTGTGATTCTCATTTCCAGTGACATGGCAACATCATATAGAGTCAGTGATTAGATGTCATAGTATGCCTGATGTGACATAGTGTTTTACAAAATGTATTCTGCCTTACCTATCTTTTCATGACAAATTTATTTGCCATCTTGTAATTAAAAGATAAAATTTCTTCTCTCTGTCCTCAGGTGCTGAACTCTCTCAACTGTTTTTAAGAAAACTTTTTCTCCCACATGTGCACTGAATAAAAGCTTACAATGAAGACATTCTCTAGATTTAAAAAGCTCCTCTATTTTGGCACACTGTTTAGCCTTCGGGTGCTTATTACAATATATACAACCAAAAAACTGCAGATGCTTCACTGCACAGCCAAAGTTTTAGATGATAAACAAGTGCTGAGCTGCTGTTCACCTCTGTTTACAGTCGGTGTGCTACAGGCCAGAAACAACATCATCTGTAATTTTAAGTACAAATAAATGGAATAATAAGAAAAAATGTTACAATTATACCATACAGAATGAAGATAACTGTGATGCCTTTTGAATGGCTAAGCATCGATTAGCACTGCATAAACATATGTCTCCAAATTAACAAGAATCTTAGCTATATTCAAGCATTGCTCCCATTATCCACTTGTATGTTTTTTTATTCTATTGCTCTAAATCATACCTGTCTCCACTGTTACTATCATTGCAATGACCACTGGTTTTCCAAATTTAAGTTATTGCCACACATCACCAGTGTAGTTCATTCAGTATTATCATTAAACTTGTCAAACAACTGCTTCAGTTACGTGATCTTACAATATATTTCTTGCCTCGTGTCAGTAAAGATCTTATAGAACAGTGTAATTTATCTAAGGGATATTATTTACATTGGAATGTGGATGTGCACTGTTGAATTTTGCATAAGAAATATTTTGCAACATATTAAGTTGTAAAATCAGTAAGAAAATTCAGTAGTTATTTATTAACATGAATATAATTCCTCTATTTATAATATTACACATAGAAAAGAAATGTTTAGAAAAGAAATAGGAGAGGATTTTTCAGAGAAGATGATAGTAATAAATTATTTACACCATTTAGACTATCTGATGTGTGCTTTGCTATTGACTTCAGCATAACAGGTTTAACCAACAATAAAGAAAATTTTTACTTCAGAGGCTGGAATATAATCTCCTTAAAAATATAATTTTAATTTTCCTTTTTATTATATAAAGTCCATAATACAGTCCAAGGGAAATCCGCCTCAAACATTTGCACAAGATCTTAGTTCCTAGTAGCAAAAACCCTGAAGGAAGGTGTTGTGGTTTAACCTCTGCTAGCAGCTAAACAACGTGCAGTTGCTCTCCCATCCTTACCTTCCCCACCTCCCCATGGAATGATAAGGAAAAATCAAGAGGAAGAAAAAGGTGAGACTCCAAGGGTTAAGATAAAGACAGTTTAAACAATATAAAAAGAGAGGAAAACAGTACTAACGAAATTACAAAGCAAGCCATATAATCCCCGAGACTCTACCTGAACCCAAGACACTGCTTTCCCTACTTGGGCTACACTGAAGTGAGTTGAAAACAGGCATCTCTGCTTAAGGCCAGACCCTCCCCTTATATAGGGGCAGGACTCAGTATGGTATCCACTATCCCATCAGCTTGTTCAGTTGTTTATCCCAGCTGGGGCCCCTCCCAACTGCTTGGGCCAGCAGCTGCTGGTGATAATTAACCCAACCCAACCTAGGACACAGGGTTTTTAAAGACTCAAATTTCAGAAGTAGTAAAGGTTGATGGTTGCAGTTCCCATGCTAAGAAATGAACTTGTTCAAGGGGATCTACATGAAACTAATTTAGGGTTTTAATTTCAGTTTAGAAATTATGACATACAACAGAATTATATAGAGGTCTCCCTAAAAAAAAAATGTATAATATGGCTAAAGACAGAGCAGAAAAGTTTAACATCCGAACAAGAAAGACAGATTGAAACAAACTTTCCTTCTATGTGTTTTCTGGCTCAGGGAAATGTAGAAGGCCTCTTTGTTTTCTTAGAACATCATTATTGGAGCTTTCATCCTCTCACAAAGAAAGAAATATCTTTATCAGAATATGACTAATTCTAGCATTAAATAAAAAGAATCATTATTATTCAGGTGTTATTGAAACCTCCACAGAAGCCAGCAGTGTTTTTCTGATGGTGTAGCAGTATATAGCAACTAAGGGGTTATATACACCAACCCCATGCTAGATTGGTTGGTCAGCCCCACTTGCTGATCATTGGAACACAGACACAGACTCAAAGAACTCAAGCTTTTTGTTTACATAGTTCTCAAATCTGTAAAGTTCTTTAGATGCAACTCACTCCTCCTGCAAATGGTCAGTGATTACTCCTCTACTGAGGAGCAGGAAAGGACTAATAAGGCATTATGAAGAATTTTAGAAGGCATTCTTTAAAATTTTTTTGTCAATATATTGTAAATTGTCAGGTAAATGCCTTTGTTAATCTGAAATTATATTTGGAAGCTCTGTTAGCACTTTCTGAAACTGAAATTTGTATGTTTAAAATTACAAACAGAAAATGCTTGAGGTCAAGGTAATTCTGAGCTTGGATAGAGCATAAATAGATTTTTAGGGAATTTGTATTTTTGCACAGCCACTTAGTAATTGCTGAACACATCAGTGTTAACACGGAGATATAAATAGATTAGACCAGAGGCTTTCAGAGAACTGCAGAGCAGATTCAGGGACCGTAAGAAGCCCATCCATATTGCCCTTCAGCCTATCAGTAAAGGCTTCTAGCTGAGGAACACAAATTGACTGGCTGAGCAGTTCTACTGTTATCTCAAGATAAAATTTAATGGGTTAGCTTATGTCATCAAGAATGGAGGTTATTTTCTGCTTTACACTTTTTTTTTTCCTAAGGAAAAAGAAATATGTATTTTAATACAATTATTTTATTAAAAAGAAAAAAAGGAATCTTATAGATAACTTTCAGGCTAGATGGAGGAAGCCTTGGGGAAGAAAAAAAATCATCCAGAGCTGCATTGATTTCCTGCATCTTTGCCCTCAGTCTGTTACTTGACTAACATTCTTAAATTACTTTAGGGATTTGTATAATATCCCCAACAGATTTCACAAATTCTAAGACTAAAAAACCCAAACAAACCCCCAAATCCCAAACACATACACACAAAAACCAAACCAAAACAAAAAATCCCCCAACCAACCAACCAAAAAACCCACAAACAAACAAAAATAGTACGTGCCATATTCCCTAAGTATTTCTACTTACTCCATTGAAAGAATTCTCAGTAAGATTAATAAAGCACCTCTAGATTTTCCATTCAAATTTCAACTCAAACTCTGCTCATTATAGCTACAAAATATGACCATATATATTTCCTTCGTGATTTTCAGTCATCCCCTAGGTAGCTGATAGTATCTTAGAATGAAATAAGATCGCTTTCATCTACTACTGCTACAAGTAAAGGATGGAGAAGAACAAGCTAAACAAAAGAATAGGAAAAAAAAACCAAAACAACCTTCTGTTCAAGATAAAGGAACAATAAGTAGGTTGAACTAAACCAGCAATAGTTCCCTACTGCATGGTTTGGGATTTTACCTGTTTGGGTTTTAAAGTTTTGAGGGTTTTTTTAAAAGTTTTAGCATTTGAAGCTAATTGAGAATTTCCTCTCAACCTCTCAGTTACTGTTTGAGAACAATAATTGAACATGACATCAATGAGAGAACTAACTTATTTATACTCCTTTGGGATAATTTTAAACCAAGAAACTGCTGCATAATGCTCTGGCTTCTAGTTCACAGAAAATGATTATGACTACATTTTCCTGTCAGGCATGTGGTGTTCTGCAAGACAGCACAAGGAAAGGAGAAGGGGATGTGATGCAGGACTCCTTTGGATCTCAGTAGGAAAGGTCTGGAAATAAATGGCATAAAGACAGTAAAAAAAAGAGGAATACAGACAAGGAGTAAATCTTATGTCCCAGATACTAAGAACCCAGCCTCTGTGCAGCATTGGACAGACCCAAGATGGACAGACCCCCAGACTGCAGGGGTTTGGACTAGATGACCTTTAAAGGTCCCTTCCAACTCAAACCATTCTGTGATTCTATGATTTTCCCACAGCATGCTGCACAGATCCCACCTGTGCAGTGGTTCAGCCTCCCTCCCATACCATTGTGCTTTTTATCTTGTGTGAAAACCCAAACCTCTGTATTTTCTCTTAATAGGCTGGAACGCTATCTCTGTCATAACATCCAGCAGTGTGCATGGAAGGCTGGAACAAGGTACTCCAGAACATTCCCTTACAGCAGCTGCTTATGCCAACATGTGAGATTTTCAGACCCGATAGAGCAGACCTGCCCAGGGTCATTAACTCTTGAATACAGTATCTTCTCTAAGGCTTCCAGTACAAATGGACTGAAACACTGCTTATTTTAAAAAACTGTTGCAAATGCAGCTAATGTATGTTATCTGTAGAACATCTGTACATTAATTTGAAATATACAATTGTGTGATCAGCAGTAGCAAGTGAGAAAGTATAAACCAGCCAAATTATAATTCAATGGTACAAATGCAATGCTCTAAAGGAAAAGAAATCCTTTAAGATAAAAAAAGACCAGAATATTTAGTAGGTATATAAATACAAAAAAGGGTAGAGAAGAACTCTGAAAAATGAATGGTGTGTTAAAATGCATGAAAGTCCAGAGCATTTACTTATAATATTTATAATTCAAACACTATTAGCTGATCACAGCTTCAGCAATGGCTGAAACAACTTCAGATAAAATTTCAATCAGCAAGACAACAGCTTGAAATCATGCTGCAAATTTTAGAAGTTGTCTTTCTATCTTCATTCTTTTTTTCTTCTCTGTACATTTATTGAAGTTGTGTGTGTATAAAGATATAAATACACGCATTCCATTTTATACCCACGTACTTGGTTTAAGTGGTCATTTTCTTATTCCATAAATAGGCTGCAATGACATAAACTTATTCTCTCTGTGCATTGCACCATTTTACAGCAACTTAACAACTGCTTTTCTGAAAAGGCCTTCAGAGTTACTTCTGAAGGTCTGTGGAAAAATAAAAGCAATTGTTCTAGAACTTATATATTCTACCAAATGTATATGCTTTTTTTCCTGCCTCTCTAGAAAGCAAACATGACCTTTTGTCAAAAACGACCTTTTGTTATTTTGGAATTTGAAAGATTTATACATTGCATCTGTTTGAAATAACTTTATTTTGCATTCTACCACTGATAACATTTATCTGTGAAAAATCTTTAGAATAGGTGTGGTACATTTTTTCAATTTTAATTACAGGTAACATCCCAGCACAGAGGCACCTACATTAAAAAGGAAAGCAACCCAAAACTTGTTATCTACTTTGTTTTGTTTTGGTTTTTTGGCCAAGAGAAAACATTCTCTGTTTCCTAATACTGGAATTTCTTTTTTTTTTTTTTTTTTTTTGAGTATACACTCAATAAATCACGCATAAATGAATGTTCAGACACTCTTCAGAAAATATTCATGAACATTTATCAGGTTGTTAAAATCACACATTTATTCCTGACAGTTCCTGAATTAAAGGTTCATAAAGGTTTCATTAAAGGGTTCATGACCACTCATATACTTGAAATATCTCATTCTATTTTCATATTCTTATATGAAATATGTATGAAAGATCACATGGGGATGTAGTGCCAGTTTAGTAGACAATAAAAGACAGATTCATAGTGACAGTGGTCACATGGCCAGTAGTACCTTACAGAGTTAAAATATAATTATCCTTTAACACAACTAATGTCATTATGTCTCTTAGTTCTGACCTTCTGTAAGTCCTGGTGACATTTTTAAAATGCTCAGAATGTTTTATTACACTGTGTCTTAGTTGCTCCTTGTCTTATAACCAATTAAAATATCTAACCATATCTTTTTGTGATGTCAAATACTAAACTGCTGCTCTGAGCCTGCCCATCATGTTACATCTTGCATGTAGCTAATAGAGAATAGAAAGTTTCCAAAAAAAAGACAAGGGTCAAAAGGAAACTTATTAGTCAACTGTAGTAACTTTAGTCATCTGGGTATTATCACGATGTATTGTGCAGCTGAGATCAATACAACTTCTTAAACTATTTCTAATTTATTCCACTTGGTAAAAGGCATAAATTAGCCCTTTAGGACTGATCTATGTTTAAGGCATCATGACCCTTACTTTAAATAAAGGTTCAAGAGTTAGAAAAGACAGATTTTCTCAACATAGTGCTGGATTTTAGGAGGCTTAGTGCCATTCCCAGCAACTGTGTTATTCCATTTATAAGTTATATATAAGTTAATTATTCTGTGAAGGCACAAAACCCCCAACCTGATAGTTCCCAGAAATGGTTTTCTATAATTTCTTCTACTTCCTTGCTAAACAGAGATAAAACACCTCTGTTCATCACACCATTTGGAATTTGTAGATTTTAAAGTACTGGTTTCAAAATTATCCTTACCTGCATGCTGTTATCCCTAGAAACAGACCAAGAGGCAAAGTGTCTGTCCAGCACCTCTACCTGAGAACAGTCTACAGAAATCAGCTACTCTTATCTCCAAAGTTATCCACTGCTTCAACAGCTTTTTGGTCATCAGAAGCTTTTCTCAATGGACAGTCTTGACTCCAGATTCTTCTTCTTGGGTGGCTTAAAGAATGTCAAATGGTGAGAAACAGTTATAAGCAAAAAACCACCCACTCATAAACAAGCAACCTTTGTATGCATTTCAAATATGTAATCTGTATTAGCTGAAAGCTTTGGTCCAGAAACCTTCTCATTTCTGTGTTTTGAATCAAAACTTTTACTACCACAACTTGTAATCTTTGATCCCCCACCTAAAAAGAAACAGGCCTTCCTCCAATAGTTTTATTTCCCCCCATTTTCCAGCCCCAGGTTTTTGAATATCTCTTCTACCCTTTGTCACCTCAGTACTTTTTGTCTTACTAGATTCTCCAAACCATGGGCCAACTGTTTAGTGAAATAACTTTTTGCTATGATCACATCATTTAAGATTAAAAGCCTCTCTTTGAGCTTTAATGACTTAAAGAAATCAATTTTCTGAAAAATATGTATTGAATGTATTTTTAGTAAAATGGATATACAAAGGCACTTCACAAATCATCAATGTTCACAAATTAGTTTCATAATATGTTAATGATTAAGACAGGAAACTGTCTCATAATAGTCATGCAGTCTTCCACCAAATTAACAATTTACTCAGCAATGACCAAAATGATATATAGATTACTTAGATGGTATTTTAGGAGGTTATCTTCTCATTTCTGTGTATTTCCTTTTTCCTTTACCTGAAACTAAAGCAAACACTTTGTGACCTGTCAGCCATTCTAATATAGCCAGCTAGGCTTTTAGGAATCCTAAGTGTTTTGAGTGGTTTAATTAATTTCTGTATGCTTGCAGTTTCTGTATGTGATTAATGAGTAAATATTTTGATCAATAAATCCTACAGGAGGCTTGAGGTACCAGTGCATCATTTTAGAAAACAATTGGAAAGTTTGCTTATTTCCCAAAACCAGAATTTGCATATTTTTGAATAGGAACTGCAGTATAGTATTCAGTCACGTGAGAAATTTCCAGAGGAGGTCCTTCAGGTATAAGAAGTGTACAATTAATTTTAACAGTAAAATAAGAATTAAAATGTATTTTAAATTATTTTTTAAATGTTTTTCCTTTAGCTCATGCAGTAACCTTTCTCCTATACTTTGTTTTAGGGTTATACATTTCTGTAGAGCTCTTCTAATCGACTACAAATGTTGATAATTTTCAACATACAGAACTCCAATGATTCAAACATGAGTGTCTAAACAGGGAGACTCTAATGAAGAACTAATAGTTGCATTATTCAATGGTACTGATATATTCTAGTGATCATTATTCCAATGTAATACAATTAACGATCTTTAGTCTCCACACAAGTATGATGGTATTGTGATGTTATCTGAGGGGTTTTTTTTGTTGTTTTTACATTCTAGAAGAGGTACGCTTGTTTCCTAGGAAGAAACAAAACCCTCCTCCAATGAAGTGTAATAATTTAGACAGGTTTCCTTAGCAAGCATGTTGTATTTTCTGAGAGTTAGGGAAGTTAAGTCTCGTCAGTGAGAAAGGGTTTCAGTGAAACTCAGACTCACTTTGTCATAGTCAGAGCATTCAGATGAAACAGCTGCAGCTCTGCTGCTGGGGCTTACCTTTTGCTTCTACTTTGAAGGCAGTGACAGAAGGGACTGGACTCCCCAGCAAAGCCTGGAATCCTGCCCAGAACGGTCTGAAATACAATCAGGTTTGGAATCAGGCAGCCTGAAAAGTGAACCTGAAATGCTGAAGTGGGAGCCTCTTCAAACAGACATAGTGGAAATTAAGTGGGAGGTCAGCAGGATTGTCAAGAACAAGGTCTAAGATGGCAGTGGGAGATCTTCAATGTCTATGGCAGCCTCCAGTGGCACAGAACTGCCTAGTGATGCTATGCAAAGTTATAATTAAGCTCTAAAGATTTACAGCTCTGCAGTTTCAAAGTTATTAAGAGGGTATATGAGTAGAAGCATAAAGGAATGCCATGGCCCTTACAGGTCAAGCATTTGTTCCAAAGTCCAATATTGATGTATGTTGGGCAGTCTGATACTGATACCTGTGGTCACTGTAAAATATTCTCCCTGTCTAATGTTCAGCTTTTTGTGTCATTTCTTTATGTACAAGTTCTTCAAAAGAGAATCTGCTTCGTTAGTTTAACACGCAGTTCTGCATATACATATTTATATATACATACATACAGTACTGCATATACATGTGCTTAAGAAGGTAAACTAGTCCTAAAATTTCTCAAGACCATTCTTTATAAATATATCAAATTCCAAAATAAGTAGTGGTACTTTCTTATCTTAAAACAAGAAGAGATTAAAATGAAAATACTACAAATTATTAATAACAAACAAAAAAAAGGGGAAAGTTGAAAAAAATAAAAAAAAAAAAAAAATTAAAAAAAAAAAAAAAAAAAAAAAAGGTAGTGTCACAGAGGACACATAGATACTTAAATTACTTACAGAAAGAACTTTCTTTCCTTCACTGAGTTGATTTACTGCCATTAGCCTGAAATTGCAGTAACTGGAGTTGAGGATCTTGTGTACGTCTCATGTGAGACAATTTTTGCTTTTGCAGCCTTCTCCTTTTAAGGCTTTTCTAAAGGATTTAGATCAGTTCATATTTCACTGCAAATCCTTCTATTTCCCCCTATTTAGGAGGAAGCCACCCTTTTCATCAGAATGCAAGTAGCTTCCCTTCAATGGGGCTCTTTGGAACATGCGCTTGAGAGTCTTGAGATTGGATTGCCACTCTAGTCTTTCAAATAAAATTTTAAAGGCAAATTCTATTAATTCTATCAGTCTCAATTTACATATTTAAAGATATCAACTCCCCAGATCATAGACAAAAGTTGACAGAATCTGTACTGCATGCCTAGTTCAGTTCTATCAAGACTTTTGCATCACTGCAGTTGAGTATTTTAAAATCTGATCAGTCCTAACCAACACTGAGCTTATCAGAGACTAATCAGGTCCTTTTTCTCCATTAAAATATTTCAATGGTGTCATCACAGCTGCATTGGCATGGCATTTAGAAAGATAAAAAATACCCCAATTAACTGTAATAAATGTGTTAAGACAAGATAGAGGAGTTTCACATGTCAAAATGTATATGTTTTCTTAAAATGAGGAATAATTCTTTCACTTTGGATTCTTTAAAAAGATTCCTTTCCTAATAAGCTCTATTAATTAGTTTGTGTTACTGATCTAATTTTCTGAATGTGTCTGGGAAACTGGTTTTGTTTGTTTTATTCATTATATCAACAACAATACTTTCACGTACCTTATCTTCCCAGAGCAGAGTGGCTTTGTGTGCATCTGCTCATAATTAATATTTCAGGGCAAATATCTGCATTCAGATCAACCAATTTCTGGAGTGTATTCATTTGTATGGTACTACTACATACTACTTAAGAGGGGTAGTATCATATTAGACTCCCTGTTGTAAGCTGAGATAGTCCAAATTCAGATCCTTCAGTCTGAATGAAATGTGAACTCAGTAAAAAATATTTTAAAAGTTAAATGCATTACACAGAAAAGACTAAAGTTAATCTATGGGTGCAATACTGAGATCACTATAACAATAAAGGACACGTAGCTTAGAACAAAATAATGGGTTTGGAACAGAAAGATATTTTTCCATTTCAGAGCTTTCTGAAGATTGAATCTATTTGTATCTTCGGTCACAGCTGAAAACCTTCTAAAATTCATTTCAGGACATATAAGAGTGTTCTGAAGCTTATCTCTGATTTTATAACTACTGCTGCAATCTGATTGGGTGGAATCATTCCTGATTACATGAGAACAAAACGGTGTCATTTTAAATAACTGATCCGGAAACATGATGAGCCTACTGGCACCTCCGATTTCTTTGTGCACTAAAAGTATCATGATAACAGCTGGTGCTCTCTCAGTACTTGTGCTTTTGATTTCATCTCCACTCAATGAGTATGAAGAGAAGTAAAAATGAGATAAGGACCATTCCAATTAGAATATGATGACTAGAGGGAGAAGTTAGCTATTAATATTTTTGGCAAGTCAGAGGTGAAATTCTAATTCTTCTTTGTGCCCGACTTCAAGAATATCTTCAGGAACAGTTGTTTTGCTTGTTTAAATGCTCATACATGAATAATTTCAACATTAGAGACAATTTTCTGAGGAATTAAATAGTGCAAATAAGATATTATTGTGGATTTGGGCTTTTTCTTTGGTTTTTTTTTGAGTTTTTTTGGCTTGGTTTGGGTTTTTTTTGTTATTTTTGTTTATTTGAGGTTTGGTTTTGGTTGGTTGGTTTGTCTGAGTTTTCTTTTCCCATCTTCCTTCCCCATTCGTATATATAAAGCTATTCTGTTTGCTTGCTGCAGAGCACCAAGGTTTACTACAAAGGATGTGCCAGAATGAAGCTGGGATCAGCTGCCACTATTAAATTTGCTGTATGTCAGTTTAGGAATCTTTTCTTACTGTCTACTTCAGTTTGTGTACAGATTACCAGGTGCAATCAGTCAATAAAAACAAATTATATATATATATATATAAATTTGGGAAAGAAAGGAGAACAAATCATGAATTCAGCTTAGCCAGAAATGAAGAATTGTTCAGTTACATTGAGTTCTCATGCAAACACTATGGATTACAGTAATTACAAAGAGGTGCATGAGCACTTGGTAAGCTACAGTAACTAGATCGTAAGTGTGGGCCTACAGGTGTTCCAAAATATTCCACCACTTATTAAACACAGTAGTGAGGTAGACATAAACTTGCCATATCTGGATTACGGTTTTGGTTCACGTATCTCTTATTTCCAGTAGCAGTCTGCATAAACTGCTGAAAAGGTAAGCAATTCTGCTATGTTAGTACAATGCATTTTGTAGATGTTTCTTTGAAGATCCTACTGTGAACAAGATTAAAAATTACTATTTGTCAGGTTTTGCCATGTTTTTAATGAAAGTTTTTAGTCATTTAACATAGAATACAAGTATTCTGAGAATCAGTAGAAATTGCTGTGACTTACTTTCTGACGAATCTTCAAATAATCTTTTTATAAGCTTTATTGTATTGCACACCTTCACTTTAAAACTCTTTAATGACTTTTACATGAGTGAACTAGATTTCAAACTTCTCCTTGCTTATTCTTTATCAGAAATGGATCAGGTGCCAAAATTAACTCACATATGAGAAATTAATCTGCTTTATTCATATTCCATCTGGATTCATTTCCCCAGAATACATTACGTTGCCTTGCTGGTATAAATGATCACAGCAACAAATAATATCAACAGTATAAAGCTTCATCTCAACTTCTTCTCCTCCCCTTGGCCTTCACTGTATCATTTTTTGGTTCTCTTCTCATTTTTATGGCATGGCTTCTATTCTGGAAATTTTTCCTTCATTATATTATCTTACTTCAACAACAGGTGGATAATTTAAATTCATAATGAAGTCTTATAAAGAGCCTACATATAATTCAGTCAAGTGATCTTGATACTGGACAGTGATGCAGAACTATCCAAGCTACAGCTGACATGATTTGGTAAATGCTTATAACACAGTGCATCACTGTAGAATGTGCCAGATCACATTGGGAAATGATATAGTTTATGGGATTCTGTGTCCAGGCCAATAAGCTCTGCACATCAGAGTTTCAATGCATTTCCCTCCATTTTCAGTTCTGAAAATAGCTCTCTCAGAGCCAATTGCTCTGCTGGTACAGACATGCACTAAATTATCTCTTAATAAATCAATTTTGAGAGAACTCCAATTTTTTTTTCCAGATAATTTGCAGAGAAACTGCACTTCTTGAAAAAGCTAGCTGTGATAAAACATATGATCTGATTCTGTAATAAAGGTCCAGAGTCCAATAATATTATGCTGACTATGCTTCACTTTTCTAAGCATCTGGCTGTGTTCAGTATGAACAAAGGGACATAAATGTGGCCTATTTTTTTTACAGGTTTATAGGTGGCACCTGTCAATAATCCTTTCCATGTATTTCTAAAACATCAGGTATATATTTTGAACCCCAAATACTTTGTTGTCCTGTAATTATTTTTAACATAGACAACAACTACAGTCAGGAAGAGAAATGCCATCAGGGACAAGACCCAACTTTAACAATCAAAGTTTTTCCACAATAAACCAAAATTACCACTGTTGACACTAAAGCTGAAGTAGACTGACAATTATTTAAAGTGATAATAAAGAAAATCTTGTTGGCAGACACTTATTTCCATCTTCCCAGCTGCAGACACTGCAAAGTTTAAAAAATAATGTGGTTTTGCCCAATTCTGTAATTATAGATTAGTTTCTGCCTAGATCCTTATAATATGGGATCCTATGTCATAGATAAGCTGTTACTAAAGAAGACTTTTCAGTTGCTACATCTAAGCTGAATTTACAGGAACAACTATTGCATTAAATGTGTTTTGCTCCTATCATGTATAATTCCACAGGAGACACAGAAATACAGAACAGTTAATAGTGAGAGGAAGTATCTTTGATGCAATTGTTAGTGAGGCCAATGATAAAAAAAAACAACAATTTCCACAGTTTTTCTCACAGTACAGCATTTAAATAAACACATTTTATTTTGGACCTGAGGGAATTAGAGAATTACAGCTTAGTGTCAACAGGGTAGACAGGGTGCAGAATGAGTAGTGAGATAGGAAGGCAACAGATGGATACCACTGAAAACATTTCATACTGAAAACTCTAACTCAGAGATTTCTTTTTATTTAAATAGTGAACAAAAATATTTGAATGTGTAACTAGTTTAAAAAGTCATCACTGTTTTGGAGGATTTTTATGTTTCTATAGCTTACCTCCATTTCTCAAAGATAAAGGAAATTAATATAAGAGGTTACTTAGAAGTTTGGTCAGAAGAAAACATATGAAGCAATATTAGACTTTACAGTGAATTGGTGATGGGAAGGGGCTATTAGAATAAATTTCAAAAGCTTTTATGTCAACTTCGTGTAAATTCAGTTCTATCAGATTTTGAAAGTCAATGTAGGGAAGTAGCATTGTCTTATAAAATTTCTCTGCCTCAAAACATAATAAAAAAGAAATGCAACTTCAACCGAAAAAACTTATGGGAGTTCAAATGTTGAAGCATCACAGATGGGATAAAAATTTTAATCCAAAACCACTCTAGAATTCGAACTATGAGGAACACAAAGTCAGCACAGAAACAGAGTATATAATGTTGACACAGCCAGCAGAGTTGCACTGCTTGCACACAGCAGAGATGAGAGCACTGGGTTAGTCTTACATGCCAAACTGGAAGTTCACTTTAATTAACAGCAGAGTGTCTGTCCATCCTGTAAGGATCTGATAAGAAAGACATTGCTGAACTGACAGGAATTCCATGCAAGTCTTGTACTTTTCTCCTGTTTCCTATCGCACAAAAAAGTCTCTTGGCAGGTCAGTGGAGGTGGTTTGTCCCCTCTAGCCCACTTTTCTGAGACACCACCTAGAGTACTGCAGCCAGCCCTGGAGCCCCCACTAAGAGACAGACATAGACCTCGTAGAGTGGGTCCAGCATTGGGCCAGAAAAGTGATCAAAGGGTGGGAACACCTCTCCTATGAAGAAAGGCTGAGAGAGTTGGGGTTCTTCAGTCTGGTAAAGAGAAGGCTCCATTGAGGCCTTATTGAGGCCTTTCAATACTTAAAGGGGTCTTATAAGAAAGATGGGGACAGACTTTTTACCAAGGTGTCTAGTGACAGGACAAGGGGTAGTAATTTTAAACTAAAAGAAGGCAGGTTTAGATTCAAAGTAAGGAATTATTTATGATGAGGGTGGTGAAACACTGGAACAAGTTGCTCAGAGAAGCTGTGGATGCCCCATCACTGGAAGTGTCGGACTGAATGGGACTTTGAGCAGCCTGATCTTGTGAGAGGTGTCCCTGACCATGGCAAGGGGAGAGAAGTGAATGATCTTCAAATGTCCCTTCTAACCCAAACCATTCTGATTATATGATAGCCATGCTCAGTTTTGTGTGAAAGACTAATTCTGCTGAGCATACCTCCTTTTCACTGTATCCCATGCTCTTCCAGAAAATAATTCCCTGGGAAAAAATGTGAGTGGTGTGTGCTAAGATGGTTCTTTTCATAGCTTTCTGTCTAGTTTCACCTGTTCCATTTTCTTCTGCTTGCCAAAAAACAATAAGGAGCTTTAGTTTTACATCTTTCAAGCAGGACCTTCTCAGCCCCATTGCCTGTCTATAATCTGACCACTAGTTGGACTTGGCAATGCAGGATCAATCCTGCTTCTTGTGACAAGGGACAGGTATGGTCAGGCAGATCACCACTCTGAAGGCCAGAATATCTTCCAGCAGAAGGGAAGCTTTTAGAGAGGATGCTATGTTCCCAGGTTTCATTTTGGCATGCATTAAAAGGCAGGTCCAGAGCATGCAATCCCACCTGGGAAGTGAAAATGCCCTTTAGTCTTTCAGTAAAACTGTTACTGTAACAAACCACTCGCATTTGTCAGATGAGTGTGTTTTGGAAAAGAGTGAACACATCTGGTGGGAAACCTTGTTTTTTTTATAGCCAGCAACACAAAAAAACCAAGGTTGAAAAATAACTGCAAGGATACCTCATTGATTTCTTCAATGAGGAAAAAATTATTGCAGAATAAATTTTAAATTTTACTTTAAAGGTAGGAAAAATCAGAAATAATTCTGAGATTTTAAGTGTGTTTTAAAGTACCTTTGATTCTTATTTAAATGTTAAGGAGTGGAAAGGAAAAAGAAGAATGAATGTTTCCCCCACTACCTAACAGGGAAGGGTAGGAAACAATAAATAAAGAAGCACTTTTAATTAGAGTAATTTCCTGCAGAGTAGTGAAGCAGCTGAAAACAAACTATTTTCTCCTCTCTCAACCAAGCTATTATTGGCTTGTGTGAGGTAGGAAGCTGTTATCTTGCTTGGCACGTTCTTCTCCCACATCTCATGTGACTTCATTGCTGTTGACACCAAGACAAGTAGCAGTGAAAGCTACCCATCGTCACATATCTAGTGATGAAGGACTAGAATTCTGGCCGCCTCCTCTTCAAATGTTGTGCATTGATGGTGTTGCATTCTAACATTTCCTTGAAGTTTGTAAACATATATCTAGCAACTTTATGAAACTACTAAATATGATGCAGCACTGCCACCTGGACAGCAGAGAGGGATCACAAGCCAAGAATCCATCACCATTCTCCAAAAAGGACAAAGAGAAGATAAAATGTGATACTTCTGTATCTATATGGGATCCTGGTGAACGTTTTCACAGTCGTTTCACACAAGCAGTTTGGTTTTTTTCTGTATATTTAAATATAAATAAAGAAATCATATAAACCATTCTTTAAACACAGTATGTGCTATTTCTCTATAATTTACTTGGAGTTTTAGCACATGTACAGAAGGAAATAGGACCATGATCATCAGTGCTAACATCCAACGTGAACATCTGCATCTTGTTGCTGCCAGCAGTAAAAAGCTGCCAGCCCAAATAGCTGTAATAGCCAACTCCAGAACACAAAAAATGCCTCTTGCCTAGTTAGATACACCAAAATTTCTTCTAACCTTTGGGCTTCTTCACTACCAAACACTGGGAGGCCAGCTTGAACAAGTGATGCCCTGCTACTGTCCCAGATATCCCCAACTCCTGTGTCTTGAAATTGCTCCAGCTTGGCAAAATAGTGAAGATACACTCACACTCTTCTCTGTGCCCCTAGAAAATAGGCCATCCCTCTGTTCTCTTACTAATGGAGGTCTGGAAAATTCCTGGTCATTCCACCAGCATTCTTCAAGTACAGGAACAAAACTGAAAAGACCAATCATTTACAGACTACTGCAATTACTACCTTTTTTTTTTTTTTTTCAAGGAAAAAAGCCCTTTTCAGAAGTAAAAAGAGACATCATTTTTTTATACTTTGTGTAGAATCCAAAAAAAGGAAGACCCATGCATGTAATGGGCATTGAAGGATATAGCATCAATAGTGATTGTACCTGGAAGCGACAGAAATATATGTATGTACTTATGGAATTATATATGCACAGTCATGTACCATTACATATATCTGTATTTTATCTTTCCCTATAACACTAATAGTCTTTCCCTCCTCATATTTGTAAGTATTAGAAACCATTCTATCTGCCTGTGGAAACAAATTCTGATGCTCTCAGATTTTTTCCTCTTATTTTCTACTTTCTGCTGAATACATCCTTTCAGAACATGCATATTCTAACACAGAAAATTTTCAAGGTAAGTGGTAAGTGAATATTATCAAAAGTAGAAAGAATTCCTGAAATAAATTGTACATGAGATTTGACAGCAAAGAAGAAACGCCTAAGAAAACTTTACTGCAGCCAAAACTGAAAAGTAACACTAAACAAACCACAGAAAATGAAACCATTACCCATGCATAGCATGAACACTTTAGAAACTCAAGTGAAAGCAATAGGTAAGTGAATGCCATTTGGAAACAGAGAGACTCCTTTGGGGAAAAACCAAACAAAACCAAATGATAGTAAGCTTTTAAACCCATGATGTATTGAATCAAATAATGTGATGATGCACATGAATTACGATAACCAAAATCACATGGATTCTAAAAAAGATATCACTGGGGTTGACCTAAGCTGTCAACTGCCCTGAATACCAATGGCCTTTTCCAAATAATTTGCAAGTCCAATTTTTTCCACATTTCCAAACAGAAACAAATCAATAGAATTCATGGATAAACACAGTGTTTTCAAGAGCAAACCCACAATAAATCAACAAAATGTGCTCTGAGTCACTCTGTACTCTTGCCACTGTAGTCCTTGCCCTTTGTCTTACACTAAGTTTCTGACTGGCTTGTTCTGTCATATCTAAATTTAAAATGTTTTCTCTTCAAGAGCTCAACCCTCCATGCAAAGCAAGACTTGAACATACTAACATATTAAATAAGTAAGATGATAACTTTTGCTGCCAGTTCTTTCTCCAGCAAATCAAAGTGAATTCAAGAAACATTCAAGTTTTGACTGTTTTCCATGCCCCAGTGCTTTTTCCCCCAGATAGGTCTCTATCCCTTCCACCTTCCATGGTTCCTATTAGAAACATTTCAATCTCCCTTGTTCTTTTGCTCTCCCACAGCTCATTAATGCATTTCACATCTGTCAACTATCACAAGAAGTAATGACAGTGTTGCATGGATATTTTAGTGCACATGGAAGAGATGAAAAATAAGAGAGAAGTCACTAGGGAAAATAAGAAGTTTCTAATGGCTGCATTGTATATGTACGGGGCTCATTTAGTTACCTAGGAAATGGCTGTACGGTGTAATATGATTATCAGATTGATTCCCAAGGCTACAGACATAATTGAGTGTAATTGATGTAGACATACAATACACTAAAAATAAATGATCAGCAGTATTTTTTTTTTATTTTTATTTTTTTTTTGGTTTGGGGTTTTTTTGTTTGTTTGGGTTGTTTTGGTTGGTTGGGTTTTTTGGGGTTTGTTTGGTTTTTGGTTTTGGGGTTTTTTTAAGTTTTTAAAAGAAAGAAAACCAGTAAAACTAACAGTTCGGTTTGTTGTGAAGTAAATTCTGGATTATCAGGCTTACTTTGCTAGAGTGGCAAAAATCAATTCAGTTGCTATAAAGGCAGATTTATGAAGTGGCTCAGATGGCAATCTGTAAAGTGTTGAAAATCACAGCATAAAAATATCATGACAAACAACAGAAGAGTGGAAAGGATTTGCTAAGTCATCAGCTCCAAACTCCTGCTATAAAAGGAAACTGTCATATGATCCTTCCCATAAATGCATCAAACCTCAGTTTAAAACAAGTTATATTTTTGCCTCCACTGCTCTTTTTAGAAAACTATTCCCGAAGCTTACTCTTGTCTAGGATAGGTATCCTCTGCTGAATTAATATCTGCTCAGCTTACACTCATCGGTTCTGGTGCCAGCATTACCTTATACTTAAATATTAATTTTTCTTCTTACTAGTTTACTTCCTATAATATTCACAGGGAATATCTCTGTATCTTCTGAGGTTTGCTCTTCCAAAATATTTCCCTCTTCTTTTGTAAAGCAGGCTGTCCATTTATGTTTATTATCTAGTAGGCTGGTTCTTCATCTGTTCCCACATGAACTCTGTCCCCCATGATGTTAAGAAGACAGTCCATTGATTTAAAAACTGAGAACAAAGATAGTAAGAAATAAAAGACAACAACCAGCTTTTCTGGTTGTTGCCTTTGCCACATAGACTTCCACATCTCATAAAACTGAATAATCAATTTGCGCTGCCACAGTTGCTTAGAAGTAAGCTACAATTGTGAATGCATCTATTCACATATATGCATACATTTTGCTTATAGACACACATTTTCCAGATAATTAGATTCATTTTATAATAGACCAGATGGCAGAGCTTCTAAAAATCTATCGGCTTTTTCTCTACTGTCTTGCTTTTCAACTTATTTCTGTGATAAATTGCAAGAAAACAATTACCTTGATTTATATATGACGTATATATACACACGTGACCTTTGTGGAAAATTAACTGCTGTTAGAACATTGGACTTAAAAACTGCTTTGCTCCAGAGAAATCTTAGGAAGTACTTTGTCAGATATTTGGGAAGTAAGGAAATTATAAATAGGTTGTTGGGAGACTGCACTTAAGTGTTTTGTAAATACCAAGTTATCACCAACAGGTTGGGTCCTCAGAGGTCAATAAATCACATACAGTGAAAAGAATGCCACAGTAACAGAATTTTTAACATATACTCAATTCTCCCTTTTTTTATGTGCAGGCATTCACTCAATTACAGGATACAGATGACATTTAAACACAGCAAACTGTAATTGTTAAACCATGCACACTGAAAGGATATTGATGGCTGACATACACCAATCAACAAGCTTCTGGACTGCTTTCCTTTTAAACAATAGAGAGAGTGCACTGCTCTGAGTGGTGCTGAAGAGGAACAGTGTCACAGTGTTATAGAATCACAGGCATTAGATTTTATGTTCATTTATTAGAGAAGAAAGATATATTAAGCAAATGCAGTCTGGAGGTAGAGATTGGATGACTCATTAGACATCCTCATATTTAGCTGAGCAAGACTAGCTCTTTTAGTTATTTTCTTATCCTTGAGAATACTATGAGTCCAAGTTTCAGGTAAAATAAACCATGGATATGCATACGTTGTTTCATGAAAAATCTATATATAATTCATTTTGTTGCCATGTATCTCCAGGTACTTTTTTCAATGCTCAGTGAGTAGGCAGATTCCAGTGAAAGTGGGAAAGAGGAATAATCAAACTGACAGCACAAAGCTGTTTTGCCTTGTAAATCAGCTCAATAGAGAGAGGAAAAAAAAAAAAAAGAGGAGGAGAAAAAAAAAAAAAGGATCAGTAGACTGGAACCAGTCAGTGACAGATCAGTTCAACTGCTAGAATAAAACTGCTGACCTTAAGTACAAGTGCCTGAAGTTAACCTGGAGCTCTGATTTCTCATACACAGTAAACCACTAATCACAGAAACTTTAAAGCAATGTGGTGCTGTCTTTTGGTTTACCAGGTTTTTGTTCTGTTCTGCTATGGAAATCCCACGTTCTCTCCACATTGAACAGGGAATACTTGATGTACAGCAACCAATAGGATGGTTACAGATTTACACCTGTGTTTATGTCGTTAAAGAAAGGGGAAAATAGCGATGAAAGGACAAAAAAATCCCAAACTAACAAGTGGGGAAAAAAATCCCCAACCCCAGAACAAGTGACTGAGATAAGACGATGGTGTAGCTTATGTCTGGAGAAGGGGATGTGCAGGCAACAGTGGTTAAGAGGCAGTCAGCTTAGGGTTACTATGTGCTTTGGGACTCTTTCTGCTTTTGACTGATTGGAGTTAAAAACCACTTTTGACCCTTGAAATGCCAAATTTAACTGAATCCAAAACTGGGTGCAGTTTGAATCCATGGGTTTGCCTGTTTTGGAATGAACTAAGAAAAAGCACTGAGATTGCTGCTCCTTGGAGACAGAAAATCTCAGGTAAGTAACATTTCCGTATTAACATGTGTCTTCATGTTTATGAAGAAAGATAAGGTCTAAAAGCCCAAAATTGAACAAATATAAGTTTTTGATTACATGTTCATGGTTTTTTCATAGCTGTTTGACAATACTGGTCTGATTTCCTGCTCTGAGTAGCTTTTAAACTCCTAGATTACTACCTTGCTGAGGTTTCTTTGTCAAGTAGCCCAGAAGTAAATAGGTATATGACATGCCACAAGCTGACAAATCAAGTTATGTCTTTGAAAAGCAGTTGTCAAAGCAGACTGTTAATATTCACCTTTTCTCTAAACTTCATTGCCCTTTTTCTTTTTTTTTTTTGAGAAACAAAAAGATTTTGGTGTCTATTATCAAACTAATTTCACTTTAATTTCCTTTCATTGTGTAATTTTTTGACTACACAAAAAAATGCCAATCTGATGAAGAGTTCTCCATTTAACTCTGAATAAATCAGCATGTAAGTACCTATTTTTGTGAAATATGGCTCCTATCAGCTTGTACATATTCAAATGTTCTGAGCTAGTGTTAATTATTTTAACCCATCCATTTTTTTCCTCCTTCTTTTGTTCTTTGGAAAAATAGCTGAGTACTTTCCTCAACTCTAAACAAGGACAAGACAAAGCTTAATATTAAAACATTTTGTGCTGTTAGAACAAAATCTTCGCCTTGAAGGCATAATGACTTGTAGCATACAGTCTTTCTGGTTGGAAAGAAATAACAATAAAACAAAAGAGCATCCTCTCAGGTGCTAAATTAGCTGTTCAAGAGAGATCACGACGTTCTAGGAAAAAAACCCAGAAAGGTATAGTTTTGGCAGTCTTCAATAGATTGGCAACTGTAACATTGCACAGCTGTCCTTGGAGGCAAATGACAACAGCAGCAGCTTCAGACCATCTTAAGCAGGTGTGAATTAGGAGCCTAGCAAGGTAGTGAGAAAAATCTATCTTAAGTGTCTACTGATAGAAATTAAAGATGAGAGTTTCTTATCCTTGAAAATCAGGGGTTGGCCAAACAACCCAACACATGTCCACTCTCCTGTCACTCCAGCTAGTTTCATGGCTGGAGTAAACATCTGGACCAGGGAAAACAGAATTGCTGCAGCTTTCCTCATAGTTCAGGGGAGGTGCAATTCACTGTTCTACAAGCTCTCACCCTGTCCCTGTGGTCATTTGCATAGACCAAGCTGTTGGGTTCCTATCCCAGAGGAGGATATGCAACATCCTGCAGAACCAGGATGGAGCAGATCAACATACTGCCCCAGAACTTCACAGTGACTTTCTTTAGTTTATGTAGACACAATTCAGAATCATTCCCATTTGCCCCATTTCTATATTGAGATTAGGAACTTCTCAGTGGCTACTAGCAATACAAAATTGTTGACAGGCACCTAAGAGAGAGAGGGTGCTACTGCAAAGCCTCACAGAACAGGAAGAAAATGAAAGGGAGGCTACTTTTCCTGCACTAGGTAAATAATTTAATTCATAAACTTAAATCAAGATCTCAGATTCTTTCAGTCCATCTTGTCTTCTTGAAGTTCGTCCTAATCTTGTTGAAGAAGCTGCTTTTGTGCTATCCCAGTCCATTTCTGAAGAGATCTTTCTACATTTCAAAGTAATTCAAATTAAGGAAGAATGTGAATCTAAAACATGTCAGCTACATTTATGTAACTTTGGGTATGGCTTCAAAAGAATGGCCAACGCAGGAAAACAAATACAAGCAATTCTCACTCTGCTTCTATATGACTATGAATGAATAGTATCAGGTATGAACATCTTAGCAGGCAATCAGAAGTGAAGTGACAATTTTTTTCTTCCTATCTAGAGAACTTGACTGAATATCCTTTTCTTATGCAAAAAAAAAAAAAAAAAAGTTATGTCTATTGTTTTGACTGAGTGAAGACACAAAATATGATTTTATGTTCGCAAAACAATGCATTTTAGGAAGGCTGTGGAGAATCAACCACACCACACAGGTGGCAGCCAGTCCCAAGGGGGTGCAGAGTATCATTGTTGTGCAATGGCATTGTGAACAAAAACAGAGAGAGGAGGCTTGCAAACAGAACATACAGCATTTTTTTTTTAACAGAGAAGTCAATTTTACTGTGAATCTCCCTCCACACTGACTATTCATTAAAAGTAAAAATAAACTCCCTTTCCACACTCTATACTTTTCCTGTCCCATACTCTCCATTGTTATACGTTCTCTCATTGTATTTTACTGACAAAGAATAATAATATTCTGCTGTTATCTTCCAAAACATTAGCTAAAGTTAGACCTATTAAACACAATGATTCTTCTTTTTGGAGTATGAATCATTTTATCTTTAAGACATTCCTGAGAAAAAGTATTTTAAACTTAAACATTTTCCGCTTGCCAGTCATATTAGCAAAATTAAAAAACTGTTCCTAATTTGCTTTAGAAAATAGATTATCAAGGTCCTGTACTTGTCCTAAATAATACTAAGTAATGTTGATGCTGCCAGGCTAAAAGGAAGGCATGATTTGGCTATTTATCCAGACCACCCTTGAAACTCTAACTGATATGTGTATAATCTGGATAGGTTTCATACACTGACAAGAGCATTTGCATGAGCAAATACACAGGTCTGTAGCACAATTATTACTGTGTATACCTACAGAATATGTGCCCTAGACCTGTAGCTAGCTAGTAAATGTGTGTTATAATGAGCGTGTACAGAATGCTAGAGAGGTTGCAACTAATAGTCTGAATTCAGCCTGCTAACTGGATAGGGTATGCTGCCATCTCTTTAGCCAGCTCTATAACCAGTGTTTTGCTGATTGCCAGAAAATATGAATAAAAACCCTGGAAGAGACACTTCTGATACCAAGACAAGTGCCTACTAAAGACTTCAGCAAGCCCTAGTTGATAGGAAGGGGGAACCTTGAAGGAAAAGTCAAGATTTCAGTGGTGTGATTTGGAGTGGGGTGCTTCAAATGCTTCCTTTGGCACATTTCTTTCTCTATTAGGTTGTGAAGGGGTTGGAGTGAACATTCCATTAAGGACTGAATTGTGTCAAGCAATGGTTCCCTGGAGGAACGCTAACCAAAGCTCCCTTCTGGAAGACTCCTTAACAATGCAAGAGTACCTGGTTGGGAAAAAAAACCAAAAAAAACCCCAACAAAACCCAACAGCAATAGATTTCAGTAAAAATAAGGAAAAAAAAAAAAAAAAGGCAATAAATTCTATATTGAAGGGGCTGATACTAAGGAAAAAGTAAGATGGAGGACAAATACAGATTGCATATAGTGAATTGCATCCCCAAATGAGGTATTTTTAAAAACAAGTGGAAAGACCACAGAACATACAGAAAGAAGAACAAAGTGATTGTCATTCAGCCAAGTAACCTCCCCCCCCCCAAAAAAAACACCCCCCCCCAAAAGAATTAAAAAAAGGAAAATAGAAATCAGAGAATCAGTTTACCTTGAAGAGACAATAACATTTGAAAGGTATAGAAGACAACAAAGATATTCCTATTCGTGTTCAGTCACCAGTAGCAGAGTATCCAAACTTTAACCCTGGGGATAGCCCTCTGTAACCATTACAGGAGTGTGGACAGAGAATAATATCCTATTAAATAATGATCAGGCAGCTGGACAGAACAGGGAGCTCCACGTGGCCATAGGTCAGCAATGGAAGCTTTAAAACAAGGGTAATGCAAAAATCCCCAAAGCAACCAGGACTGATCTGGTCATTCTTTGTTAAGGAGAAAGACAGTAGAAAGGCTGAAAGTTTTTTACTGCTTTGATATACTCTTTAAAAGGAGAATACAGAAGTGTAATGGGAGCAATTGAAAGTTTAGCAATAATAGTGTTGAAGGCATAGGTAGGACTGCATAAAAAATGACTGTAAAATGTTGATTACTGTAGGCAAAAAACTGCTGCTCTGAGGTAAAAAAAAAAAAAAAAGAGAGAGAGAAATACAAGAAAGCCAACAGAAATTTCAAAAGCTGAAAGCTGTTCCTTTGTCACTAAAGGTCTTTAAGGCTATTTTAATGGAAAGCAGCCTTTTCCTAAAATCAGAATAATCATTTATGCTGGATATTCCAGGCTTAATGACAATGGATTTTAAATGTTAGAGACTAAAAAGCTGATGAAAACTGGAAAGATGGGGAATAATTAAAAAAAAATAATAAATCCATGTACATGAAATTATTCCACACGAACAGGGTAGCTACCAATGCAACTCTTTTTTATTAAACAGCTGGTTACTTAAATTAACCCTGAAAAATATATTACCCTGATGTCAATATATATATATATATATAATAAACAAAGTCTGTTTTTTTCTACTACTTACAACCTATGTTTGAATTGGCTAAACCATTGAAGAAATTGTACCCTAAAGGAGGAAAATGGAAAAAAAAAAAGATGGAAGGAACATATGATGGCAATTTCTTTTAAATAATTCATATTTTCTAAAACATAGAGAGGTGATTTTTCTCTGACACCCCTCCTTACTCTTGTTAAGAAATTGGATGTGGAAAGTGTCAGGTAAGCAATTAAGCCTATTTCACTCTGATGCAGGAAAAATAAATGAAATAAAGGCAAGTGCGACCAGAGTAGGATCATCTCTGTGCAGGAGCTTTTGAACTGAAACAGAATGAAATGCTTGTTATCTCGAAGGAGCAATAAAATGACTACTTCACAAGATAAAAAAAGATTCCGGTGATGTACAAAAAGTTTAGAGTCTGTATATTTAGTATATTTATTACACTAAGTTCTCAACCTGGGACCAAGCTCATGTAAAACACATTTACTAAATTCATGGTGAGAAAGCAGAGTTATTGTCAGCATGGAACACAAAACTAATAGCTGAACCTACACCAAAATTAGCTTTGCATTTATGCATCTGGTGTTTCTGCATATGAACTATATATATATATATAGTAGTGGCTATAACTCGGTGCACAGTGGGGTTATCCCCACAAGAACCTTATAAAACCCAATGAAGTTTATAAAATCCACTAAAATATTTATCATCCTGTATTAACAATACAGCACTGATATAGCTCAGAAGAGGTTTTAACAGAATGATGCCACAGAAAACAAGAATGGTTTAGGTTATTCATTATTAAGTTAATATTAGCAAAACATAGACAGTTGGTTAAAAGGAAAAATTATGGTCCTTTTTTAAAGGATCTTATAATTTCCTCATTTTTTAAGCCACATGCTGCTTTTTGTGCTCAGCCTCATTTGCCATGTGCCCACCTCTGTGAATATAGGAATAGCTTCTAAAATACCCAGTGTGGGCTACAGCACAGAGACATTTTTATATACTCAAAAAGCAGATGCTGTCTATCTGGAGCATCCAGCTGAGACCCGTCCCCCAAAATGATGCAACATACATAAAGTGAATATGTTTAACAAATTCAGTGAAGGGCTTTTGCTAAGATTTAAAAACGCAAATAAAAACTGTGAGACCTATGATGAATTACTATAAGACTAAAAAGTAACTACAGATACATAAACTGCTATGCTATTCAAAATATCTAGTTTTTGTATGCATTTACCACATATTGTATACAATTAAGACAACTAAAAGACTTGACAAGGGCTGCTCAAGACTAAAGTCAACAGAGAGTGAGAAACCAGGGAATTGACTTGAGCTATTTTCAAAGTGCATTACAGGGAAAATGGTGGATTGTTGGCTGCCTTTATTGAAAATTTAAAAAGAAAAAAGCCTGAAGAAGAGATTCTGTTGAACAAAACAATACAAAAAAATATTCAGGTACTTCAACTGAATAAAAGGACAACAGAACCTGGCTGCTGGTCAACTAGGCCTTGTTATTTTGATTATCAGTATGCTATGGTTTTGCTCCTTATTATAATCCTGAAAAAATTAAATCAAAATGTCACTTCTGATATCTAGTTGAATACTGATGGAATGAGTTTTGGGTAGCCGAAACACAGACCCGGAAGAAAAGTCATCAAAATGAGTGAACTAGCCTTAAGAAAGGAACTACAGAATAGGGTCTCCCATTGGGTTTTTGTTGAGATTTTCAAACAGCATAAAAAAATTGTTTACAGAAGAATAAAATGAACTTGCTTCAGAATTTTAGCTGTCACAGCAGATGACTATATGAACCTTGGGTTTTTTCCTATGCTTTTAAATGAAAGTAATTTTTATAAGGCCTGGTCCTGGTGGAATAAAAAAAAAGTATTCTTCTACTAGCCTACTTCCATCATTTTGCACCTTTCATAGAATTCACCTCAAAAAGCAAGTGTAAAATGTTTATAATAAGCTGTACATTAATTTTTTTTTAAAAAGGTAATCTTTTAGTTGCAAAGTCCTGCAGCCAGAAGTTAGAAAAGTCATATGCAACTTACAAGTATGCTACACCTATTTTTTCCACTTAATGCATTACCCAGGGATAGGGTCACTAATTAAATATCTTGTGTTTTCTGCTTTGTGTTTTCTCTTGATTTAAGGAGGCAGAAGCTCCTGATGCATTGGTGTAATGATTTAACCTCTGCTGGCAGCTAAACACCACATAGCTGCTCACCCACTGCCCCTCCCCCTGCCCCCCAACCGCTCATATGACATACGAAGGACAACTAGGGGGAAGAAAAAAGTGAGAGCCTAGGGGTTGAGATAAGGACAATTCAATATAACAGAACGAAGAGAGAAGAAAACAACAGTACTAATGAAATGACAGACAAAGGGAGTGCTCTACTTGTACCTGAGATGCTGCTTTCCCGGTTTCAGCTGCACTGAAGCCACACACTAGCCCAATTTGTAAACAGGCAGCTCTGCCCCAGGCCAGCTCTCCCCTAATGTAGGGGATATGACATCTGTATGGTATGAAATACCCCATCAGCTGGTTTGGTTGCTGTGGCCCCTCCCAGCTGCAGCCCCTCCCAACTGCTTGGGCCAGCAGCTGCTGGTGATAATGAACCTGAACCCAGCCCAGGACAACTGGGCTACTAGTGACTTGTGGAAAATCTTCCCTTTCTTTACTATCCATTAGTGGCTCCTCCTGTATGTCACAGCTTTGTCAGGGACATAAGATCTGCCTTAAAATATTTATGCTACTTTATTATTTTGTCAAGCTGCTGAAAAGTTCTGACCACAGACTTGCCCTCCTCCCTCC